>PNEQ01006826.1:0-79766 GCA_003012365.1 Medauroidea extradentata
ATTTTGTACTGGAACACATTTTTTTACAACAATAAAATTTTATTTTTCAATATAATACATGTAGATGCACATTGCAACGTTTCTCAAATTTTGTAGGGCACGAAATATAGTTTTTGTTCGAATGTGTTCACTAAAACAATAATACTCAATATATTTCTTCAGACTACTTTTATAAACAGTTCCACACATGCCATTGCAAGTATGGACATGGAACATGTATATACTATATTAGCTTACCTTATTAACATTATTGTATGTAAATAATTGCAAAAAATGTTAAAACGCGAGATGTAAACAAGACAAATCGTCCACCAAATTACTACTAGCGCTTGGCGACATGAAGGGACCACTTTCTCTTGCTGGAGAGCACAGGCAGTGTCAAGACCTCTACCTCTTAGACCGTGGTCTGGACACTCGCCTGGAAACTTGACCCCCTTGTTGTTTGGCTGTAGTTCACCAAGTTACCGAAAATATTGTGTTTTATTGGCGCTGATGTTAGGGAGGTCGGACTAAACTCCGCCCACTTCCTGTCCACTATGATAAACAATTTATCAAAACGTATTTTTTTATTAATTTATGAAATACTTCCTTCGTTCACAAATTTAAGAAAAGGCTCCAGCAATATTATGTACGTTGACCTGTCCAAAATCCATATGTATACTGTTCCCAAAATGAGCATCTGCTCAGGGAAAACGTTCATTGCTGCACTGAATAGTAGAGGCCATGATATGATATTGTCACTGTGATCACAGTCGTAGAAGAACAGGTCTGGACACTCGCCTATCTAACAATGTATTTTGCTTGACCCCCTTGTTGTTTGGCTGTAGTTCGTATAGTTACCGAGAATGTCGTACTTTTTGGCGCTGTAATTCGGGCGGTCGGACTCAAACTCCGTCCACTTTTTTCTATTGTTAAATTTATAAAGTAAATAAAGATTGCTGGAGCCTTTTATTAAAATTATGAGCGAAGAAAGTATTTCATAACTTGATAAAAATATGTTTTGATAAATTGTTTATCTTAGCGGAAAGGAAGTGGGCGGAGTTAAGTCCGACCGCCGTAACATCAGCGCCAATAAAACACAATATTCTCAGTAACTTGGTGAACTACAGCAAAACAACAAGGGGGTCAAATATCCAAACGAGTGTCCAGACCTTTTCTTCTACAGCCGTGGTTCACATTAGTGTTGTATGTATTAAAAATTTTGATTAAATAACTTCTAAACTTGGTTCAGCGTGTTTTGTTTTCCGTAATTTGTCTTTACCTTCTTGAAATGTCTGCTCTTAAACTAGTTTATTTTTCAGTTTTCCAATCTGATATGTCTTTTGGTATAATGTATTGGGCTACTTCTCCTAATAATATACATATTTTTCGTTTACAAAAAAAAGTTATAAGAATAATTGCTGGGCTAAATAGACATTTAAAAGCTTGGGTATTTTGATATTGCCATATCTGTCTCTCTCTCTACACACACATATATATATACATACAATGTCAAAATTTTACTTTTACTTGTACTTAATTAATAATATATCCATTACCTTTCTTGTATTTTGATGTTAGACTCACTGGCCTGTAGTTGCCAGACCTTCCCTTATTCTCACCCTGCTTGAGTATTGGGACCACCAGAGCTTTCTTCAATTCTTGGGGCACTTTTCCCATCCCCAACACCCCTTACTTTCTTCAGATACCCAAACAATTTTCCCCAATCGTTGCCTTTTCTTTTTTCCATCATATTACCCAGGTATTCATTATTTGCGTGCCTAATCCTACAATCCAGCTCCCTTCCCATCTGTTTCATCAGTTCCTATTTCTTGTCATCCCTTCCCTTCTTCTTTTGGCAGGCAATTGCCTGCATTTCCTCTTCAGTCACCTAATTTCTTGTCCATAGTACAGTGGATCTCCCCTAGGTCTTATTCTTTTCTGGGAAACAAATTTTTCCAACATTAACTGCACTATCCTTCTAAATTCTCACCACAAGCCTTCAACACTTCTCTCATTCGCCCACATTTCAAATCTTTCCCTCGAGAAGATTTCTGCCCCCATTCTGTTACCACGTCCAAATTGCCATACAGCTCTATCTTTAGTTGGTTCTACTCTAGTCCTCCCTGCCTCTATTTCCACAACTGGAATGTCATGGTCACTGATTCTTTCCAAAACAGCTGCACCAACTCCCGCACTCCCGGGTCTGACCAACATCACATCCAGCTCTGATCCTATGCTCCCTTCACTTCTCCTCGTGGGAATTTCCACTGCCTGGACTAAGGGCCCCTATTTGCTAATTGTGCTGAAATTCTCTGCATAATGGTGTCCATTCCCTCTGCACCCTCCATCCACTGCACACCGGGCATATTCAAATCCCCTGCCACAACAACTCATTGTCTGTCCCTCAACCTATCAACCACAGAGCATCTAACCCTATGGAGCTATTAACCCTTTCCTTGACTACTTCTATTGCCCGCCACACTTGTCCTGGTGGCCTATATACTGACAGTAAAGTTATCTGCCTACCGCCTCCACTCACTGCAATTTCCATCAATTCAACTTCTTTGCTAATCCATACTACTGAGCCCTCCAGTCCCTCTCTTAGACAGACCCCCCCCCCCTCCCAATATGTCTTTCCTAAAGATCGTAAAAGTTGTACTGCTTACACTCACTGTCGATTATATCTACTGTCTCATTATATCTACTGCTACTTCCATTAACCTGCACCCAGGTAGTCGCATCAATATAAATTCGTTCCCCTAACTTTCAATTATGTACTTTTTAGTATATGTGCCACCGAAGCAAGTGCATTACGTAATTTCCTGTAAAAAATCTACGTACTTGATCATTTAGCTGATCATATTTTAACAAGGCATATTTCCTAACTTTCTCATTCACAGGAGGTGATGACTGTAGATGGATACAATCAAAACATTTTCGGAGTCTTTGACACATTAGCAGCTCCTTATGTTTCTCTGATAGCCTAATCAGCTTGATTCAAACTTGAATAAAGCTTGCCATGACAAGTCTGCAAGCTTGCAGCAAGCTTGTCATGTCAAGCCAAAGCTTGAATCAAGCTTGAATCAAGCTAACTAGTCTCTATGCGACAAGGCTGCAGTAAGCTTGTAGTAAGCTTGCCTCGTACAAGGTAGAATACAACTGTAAAAAATAGGCTTGATTCAAGCTTGAATCAAACTTACCAAATAGAGCTTGTAATGGCAAGTCTAAATCAAGTCAATTATGGGCTTGCCGCAAGCTAACATGCTATCTGGGTTTACGTTATTTATGCCCACAACAGTCTAGCTGGACTCCTTTACAAATCCTCACTAGATATTTTCTTCAGCATGTTCTTCATGGTTTGGACCATAAACAAAAAAAAGGGTTTCACATTTGGACCATTCACTTAACTTGTCTGTTCAAAGTGTTAGGGGGAAAGGGGGAGGGACATTTCTAAACTTGACAACAGTGGTAACGCAGCTCAATCGGAAATAGGCTGGTTACAAGTGTTTGCAGTGAAACATTTATATTTACAAGCAAGCGCGAAAATATTATTTACCGAAATTGCCTGAATCGGGCGGGAATTTCAAAATTTCTCTTAGAATTAATTTTTCATATGCTAATCTACTACACTACAGTGTGATCTACTTTACATTTATATGCTAAGTTACAAATCCAGGCCTGCCTGCACATTATACACAAACAGAAATTACCGAATAACAGCCTTTCTCTGCAAACGAACCTTGTAACCTACCTTGCTACTCAAGTAGACAAAAATAGTAAACAGCAGTTAACTATTTGCATTGTGTTTGCAAACACTACAGCTACCGGAGTGAAAAATGCTCTGGTCCTGAAATGTGCTATAAATTCAACCGTCAAAATAGGCATACTGTTTTTTGTAACTTCCTGGTAAAATGTAGAACAGAATGTAATGCAAATGTTGCTAAATAATGCGTCCGGGTGCATGACAAGACTGCACAGAACTCTGATAACACTCTGCGACTGTGAGTATATAGACAGTTTCGAGGTGCAGATCAAGAATGGTACAGTACGTATACAGGTATGAAGTTGACACGAGCAGGGGTTGCGGTGAGGGGTTTGACGAAGAAATATCCGAGGTAAGCTAAATGAGAATTGTACTGCAGTAGCGTGCGAAGGATAGTTTTCCAGTAGTGCCAGCTTGTCAGGCAGGGCGAGCACTCAAAGAGCGCAGGTCGTGTGGCCGACAACCATGGCGTTAGCTGATTTAACAACCTCCCGCTCTGTGTCTCAAATATGCAGGGGACTCTTAACGCGTTCCCCATGCCTCGATGCACACACAAGACACTCGCAGGGATATCGGGCACCTGGACGCCCATGTAAACAAGGCAAATCTCTAGGAAAATAGGCTGGTTTTCAGGATACCATAACTTTAAGGCTGTAAAGAGGCGAGCCAATAAATAACACATGTAGGTTCTTACTGAGGTGGTTATTATTGATAAATCCACAGTGTATCCATACAACACAATCACTGTGGCGGTGGCTGAAGCGGGCCCAGACCTATGTCCGTCCGGGGGGCGAAGCTACATGGCAAAAAACAGCCACATCAGCTGGAAATAAGTGACATTAAGCCTCTGGGCATCACAACGGGCAGGGGTGAAGGTGGTAACTCTGGGCACATAAATGAAATTAAGTGAAAGTATTCCAGAGATAAGAAAAATTAGACTATTGATACACTATGAGTTGTTGAACAAAGACTTTATGGTACCCAGAGCGACACAGAGCCAACCTCCTTCTTGCGCCGCTAACCACCAACTGTCGAGCACATGACAGTGTACCTGCCTCATCCAGCAAATTCCTGCCATGAGCTCGTCAATACAAAAAAACCTTAAACACTAGATAAAATGAGAATAATTTTCAATTGTGAATTCTTAAAGATTTAAGTCCCAAATTGTACTAAAGATAGTTTATATGATTATATTCCGAAATGAAGTTTTCTGGTATCCAGATATTTACGTTACATTAAGTTGCAGTAATATGTATTTATTTTGGTTCTTGAATTTTTAGAAAGGAACAGTGATCACTTTAAAACGCTTACCAAAATAATTAAATTGAATTCACTTCAAAATAATTTAGAGAATTTTATGCACCAGAGATGCCTGTATGGGCGAGGGCAAGTTGCTAGTGTGGTACAGGGGTTTTACTGCTAAGTTTTATGTTAATCAAGACTTATTCGGATTAAAAACTGTTTAAATGAAAACAAGGTTACGCCTGGCCATTAAACTCATTCAACAAATCTGGGTGCGACCCACGTTACCGCACTTAGCCTGTAAGCGGCAGCACAGAACTCGCCACATAATCAGCTGTTTAAGGGCGTTAGCTCATACAGGACACTTTCCCTAAATTTTCTGGGTGTTCTTTATTACCGAAGCGTCTAGGCACCGCCACATGACCGGGTGTGTTCCCTTATGTGGTTGCGGTACTGCTTGCCTCGGATGTTCCAATTGGTAGGCGCGGTGCGCGTGATGGGCTTCGGCAGAGGGGATGCAGAACGATCCACGTCAAAGTTCACACACAACAGAAGGGAACGCGTTAGGACAAGGCTGCTCGGATAGCTAAGATTGGATGTGCTAAGTTGCCAGATGTTCGGCAAAAAGGGAACATGTCCCATTATTTTTTCTGTTCCTGCAGGGCTTAACATCATGCTGTCAAATAACTGACCAGATGAGGTTTTACATGAAATATTTAATTAGCTGCCGATTCGTTCTCAAAAATGTATGCTGAAATTATTATGAAGAGTTAGAATTTGCATAAACCAGCAGGGTATATTTTCGTTCAGTTCAAAAGTTAAAATATTTCCTGCGTGTTTAGAACAACAGAAATTTGTTCTCTTAGGCCACGTTCCATTTGCTGAATTCACTGACGAACATTCGCTTTAATGTTGAGGCTCATGACCAGTAATCAAATGGGGTCTGAGTTGGAGGCTAAATATCGCGTCACTTCCTGCTGAAAATGGTTCACTTTAAATTCTCATGATTTTATTATCACAATAACACTTAAACTTTATTAACGCAGCCACTTGGTGAAGCGTGTATTTGAGTGTGTGATGTGAAAATCGATGAGAGACAGTACAAACGAAACTGGCAGACATATGTATTGTCGCTATTGGCCCTGCACAGGAATTCAGTTCCAGGTGTGAGGAAAAGTCGGTAATGGGTGGCACCCGGACTGTAAACCGGCCCAGGTCGGTAGAACTGAGGGTCTCGGGGCGTGTGTTGATCGGTGGTGATTCCCTAGGTATGGCGGAGTGAAAGTTATGTGATGTGGGAAACTGAAAATTATGTTACATTTCTGGTGTTCTGGTTGATTAGCTTGTGTATATATATATATTGTTTATACCAGCACACTGAGCAGGCGGGACACAAGCAGTGATATTAAAATGATGCCGGCGAGGCACGGGAAGTTCTATGTTGTTAACTAACGAAATTACAGACAATGGTTGCTGAGCACAAAGATGAAACAGTCCCATAGAAACTAGAATGTCTCTATTATGCCTTCAGAGTTAGGACGTGTGACCGATGGGCACATGAGTGCTGATGACAGATCTAGCACGTCAGTCTCTTATGTTCTGGAGCACTTGTGGGCACAGTTGGCGTCAGGCGAAAGATGTGGCAAATGGATCGTGATGCATCTGTAGAGCTGGCATCAGCCGACAATGGAGAGTGCCGCACCCGCGACGGACAGACCAGGCCATCGTGAAACAGAGTTATGTAACTTCCTAGCAGGTAGGAAGAATGCAGCAATAGTTGATACACTCAGAATGTCGCAGGTGTTACACCTAAACCAGCTGCAGTAAGTCAGTACCTTGAATAAAAAGTTTGCATGTCTGGCCTATGGGGCGGAAAACCAGACAAAGCAAAAATTAATAAATATTACATTTATGACAGAACTTCCTGCAGAGTCGTGCAAAAAAGGTTACAAATAAATTGAAGATCTGGTGAACTTAAACAAAAAATCACCAGCACTAAAGTGAAAGAACTTTGAAAGAACTGTGCAATGGGAGTCATGGCTGGATTTAGTTGCTTGGACCAGGGGTCTGACACTATATATGGCCTACGATCTCCTTATTGAGCACTAACGATTGTTTATTACCAACATTGTGATGGATCCGAAAAATAAAACAAAATGGACTGCAAACACTTTTTCGACAATCTTTACTCAATCCACGTGCACGATTGTGTTAGTACCCACAAGTAAAACTAAATTATAAGGATTATAAGATTGCAAACAGTGTCCGTTTAAACATGTAATACAATAAAACAATTTACTCGTTGCGGTTTATGCCACTATTTGACAACTGTTGAATTTTTCTTGTCCAGTTTGCCTTGAACTGCACACATCACAACTGTATCAGCCTGACCATTGGCTGCACTAATATCCTCTGAGTTTAAAGTTGTGTCGGATTCACCTTTGTCACTTGCAATGTGGAGGATGGTGTGGTGTAATTTCGTGCAAAGTTGACATCTAAACCATGAGCCACATTTCATTGCTATGTGACTACTTCTCAGACAGTCAAAGCACAACCTTTTTTCCAGAACATAACTTATTCTTCTTTACTGAGGCACAAATGACAAGAACGAAGTGCATCGTGTAAGCTTATGTGATCCATTACACATGTCACATTTTTTCTTGTCAGGCGATTTATCCCCCACTGACACTAGGGTAGTCCTTAGATGATTGGCAGATCCAGTAATTGTTGTAGTGCCAAATGTTCTCAACATGTTGGACCAAATGGTGAAAGGCTCTATACTAAGGCCTGTCTTGTTAAAATTTGGCTTGGTTGAGGTGGGAGCCAACAATTGTCAATTTTCTGCAGCAAATGACTTGCGCTGTAAGAATTTCAACATCTGAACAAACAATGGGATTTCATCGTTCTGAGCCATTTCAAATGCCTGTCTTAAGGGTGCATCATGTTTCTCAAGTAAAATATTGAGGAGTAAACAATCCCACTTATGAACAGGAAAATCTAATGCCTTTCAGCGGCGTCATTTCAGGTTTTTCATGAGGGGATTAGGGGGGGAAGATTTTTTTCGGCGACAGTGACCTTGTTGCATCTTTTTAATTAATTTATTAAGTGTGTATAAATTAGAAACTTTATTAATAAATCTTCAATTATATGTGCTTAAGTTAGTATTACTTAAATAACAAAATATAAAAAATATATTTAATACATATAAACTTCTAAATCTAGGGGGGTCTGCCCCCCTCCCTTGCCATTCTAAATGACGGCCCTGATGCCTTTAGAGCATGCCGATTTTCTTCCACTGTGCAAATAAATTCAGAGTACGGGGCGGAACACGCAGAATTTTTTGCACATGAATTGCAGCTGTCAGTCGCACACTTTTGTATCTTTTCTCCAAAAAATCCCATACAACATCGTAATTCTCATCAATAAATCAATAAATGGTATGTTACTTAGGAGGTCCTACAGTTCTCCCGTTAAGCAGCTCAGCTTTTGCACGTTACCCACACCCAGGACTTGCCCGACCATTGAATTAAATAATTCGGTAAATCCTGTCCACTCGGCTCTGTGTCCAGTGAACATGGACACTGGTAGTGCTGGCAGCACTGGTGGTAGCATCCAGTGTCTCGTTGCACTGGTTCACTGCCCGAGCTCGACACTATCAATTATAGTATGTATTTCGAAACTCCCGAAAAACAGTTTCATAAGCTGCGAATCGTTGTTTCACTTCTTCCACACACACATACACACACATATATATTTGTTTTGTTGGGGGGTTCGAACACAATGCACATAAACTGGCTAGTACATAGGTTCTCTTGCTTATAAACTCGTCTACTACAGTGATAAAGTCTTCAATTTTTGAAGCTTCGTCTTATCAATCGCTTCACAAAATTCTCTCTTGCGACATGAAGAGGTTAAATGTTACATGTTGTAACTATGGAGTAGTCACTGCCATATTGATAAGTTTTGTGTTATAACTATGAAGTGGACTGTATGTATTTTTATGACTTGCACCAAGTTACATACTTACGCTTGAAATTTCCTTACAAAGGCCTGTTACCAAAGTGTTGTCCTCTGTAAAGTACCAAATCTGTAAGCCGATTTTAACCGAATGGGTGCTAGTGTGGATGTCTATAAGTTCTTTCTGCATTATCCGTTTAAGGTCATGCACAATTACGCTTGCCAAATACGGATATCCGGGCCGTCAGGGCCAAATTATATTTAGGACAAACAATTATCTTCCAGTCAGCCATACCTTGTTTAATAGAGAAAAGAAAAAGTTGAACATTTCTGTAGATATCACAGAATAAGTTGCAGACACTTTAACGCACGGGTAGAAGAACAGGTCTTGGGACCAATTTTTGAAACTGTCGGAATATGTCTTCTAGAGGAATGTTTGACTTGATAGCGAGTGTCGTAATGTGCAAATTCCTATTTTTGAAACGACCATAGTCACTATCGTGTCGGAATTGTAAGATTACGATAGTACGACGTGGCATCATAGCAATTTTTGTGACATCATTGTCGCGCAGCCAATGAGATATAAGTGATTGTAATCAAGCAAGTATTTCTGAAATATTGCGCGGGGAAACTTTGGAATAGGGTTCCTTTTTTTATTCATTGTAATGAATGAAAACGAATGTAAGTTCTACAGTTACCTGAAAGTAATTAAAACTATGATGTTGTAGGCTTAGTTAATTTGGAATGCTCGTCATGGTTTTCTTAATAAATTCAAAGTTCATATGTACTTAACCTAAATACTCTTGGATTGCGATTAATGTTTATTGCAGAACTGCTGTGTTGTGAGTAGTACATTCGACGACGGTTGAATTTCACTTACTGACGTTTTCAACCCCAGTCATTTAACACCAAAATTATTTAATTTTAGACAAAAATGTAAACGTATGGTTCTCGTAGTAAACAGTTTACAATATCCTTATTCTACTTATTGTTTCATATGTAACAAGACAAAAAACCAGGAAATGAATAGTCAGTTTTTGTTTGTAATTTAAACATGGGGGACAAGGTCAATAATACGACAGTATGCCAAAATACGGTTCATCATATGCATACACACATGCTCTTCCCAGTTTCATATCTGTCTCAAACTTATTTTATTTACTATCAGTAATACCTGGTTGCCCTTCCAACTATACTTGTCATAAACTTTGGAACCTACCTATAGGTGACATTTTGCTAAAATAAAATGGGGGGAAGGTTTTCGTGTTTAATTTCAAGTAGGTAGTAAGTGTATGTGTGTAATATAGTACTAATTAATACCAAGACTATTTGGTTTTTATTCACTAAAATACAGCATAGATTTTTATGTTAAATAACAATCTTGAAAACAATTAGGCCAAAGAGATCGATCTATAAGACATAGAATACAGTAATATTACATTTTCCCTTCATTTAAAAAAATCGAATATAGATCACAGTTAATATGTAACATAGTCCTTTAGATTTAGAGGATGTTGTATAGTATGTCGAGGTCTGAGATCCTTTGGGAGAGATTCTCCTAGAGGTGGCAGGTCCGGGAGAAGTTGTTCGATTTTCTTGTAAGGTATATGGTGAAACGGAAACAGGAGATTTCACATCAATACTCTCTTCTTGAGAGTAGAAAGATTCCGAATCTAGTGAGCAATCCTGAGAGTTGCCAGAAGGAGACAAATGCTGCAATGAAACGGTAGTTTCAGTACCATCCTTTCGATGGATCAGCGCATATTGAGGGTTAACTTCCAACAACTCAGCTTCTTCTGCCATATCCTCATACTTACTTGAACATACATTTCGCTTCACCAACACTTTACCAGGTGATATGAGCCACAAAGGTAAAGAAGTTCCCCTAGAAGTGCGTCGAGGGTACGTAAAAAACGCTCGTGAGGAGTACAGTTAGCGGAGGTACACAGCAGGGATCGCATAGAATGGAGAGATTCCTGAAGTACTTCTTCCCACTCTTCAATACGGAGTTCACGATCATGGAGAGCTAGTTTCACAGTTTTCCACAAAGAACCATTTAGACGTTCGACTTGTCAGTTTCTTTTTTGTTTGTATGGAGTCGTCCTACTAGTAGCAATGTTATTTGTTAAGAGGAAGGTTTTTAAATCCTGAGACATGAAAGCAGCGCCTCTATCAGTGTGGATAAAGGAAGGAGCTTCCAAAAGTATAAAATAGATCTTTCAGACAACGGATTACAGTAGAAGCAGACACATCTTTACAAGGATAGGCAAATGAAAAACGTGAGTATTCATCAATAATGGTAAGTATATAAATATTCTTAGATCTGGGAGGTAAAGTTCCCTTAAAATCTAAATTAAGACGTTCAAATGGAGAAGTAGTTTTTATAAGAGCGCCGGTAGTCCGAACAAATCGAGGTTTAACTTGTGAGCATAATATTGAACAATTGTTTGTAAGGTTTCGAACATCTTCCAATGAATAAGGCAGATTTTTACTTCTTAACCAATGATACATTCGAGTAATGCCAGGGTGGCACAAAGATTTATGGATCTCAAATAGTTCAGCTCTGGAAGTGGCATTACATATCCGAGAGAGTGTATCAGCAGAAACATTTTCTTTTCCAGGACGATAGATAATATCGTATGAAAAGGGAGCCAGTTCTAAATGCCAGCATATTATCTTCTCGTTTTTAATTTTGCTAGCATCCTTCTTGTTAAAAATGAAAGATAATGCTTCTTGGTCGGTAATTAATTGAAAATGTTTTCCCAGTAAAAAAAGCTCTCCAGTTATTCAAAGATTCAACTATAGCGGCGGCTTCTTTTCAATCGCAGAATGTCCCTTTTCTGAATTTCCCAACGTTCTCGAAAAAAATGCTACAGGCTGCCCTTCTTCACTTAGCGTAGCTGCAAGAGTCACATCGGAAGCATACGTCTTGACTACCAGTGGTGAAGATCCGTTTATGGTGTTTACTACAGAATTTGCTATATCTTTTTTTAATCTCTCTAAATCATAAATAGCATTTTCATCCAGTGGAAAAGAATGACATTTAGTCAGCCTTCTTATCTTATCCGAAAAACGAGGTATCCACTTAGAATAATGAGCAAAAAATCCGAGAGCTCTTTTTAAAGTTGAGGAATTAGAAGGTTCACAGTTCACAGTAATGGAGCAAGTCTAGACGGATCAGGTTTAATAATGTTGTGAGATACTAAATGTCCAAGCAATTTAATAGTCTTCAGGTTGAACTTGCATTTACTTTCGTTTATAATTAAACCTCGTTTCTTAAGAGCGGCCATTAGTTTGTGGAGGTTTAGATCATGATCTTCTTTTAAATGTCCCTCGACTGTCAAATCATCAAGATAAGCAACAACTCCAGATAGTTTCTCTTCTGATATCATCCTGTCTATTTCTCGCTGGAAACAGGCGACTCCATTCATAACCCCAAAAGGTATGTGTGTAAATTGAAAAAGTTGACCCGTGGCCTCAAAGGCTGTGTACATTTTTTCTTCTTTTCAAATGGGTATCTGATGATAGGCATGTTTTAGGTCAATAGTACTAAAATATTTGTAGTTGGCCACCTTTCGTACTAATTAATTTATATTAGGTAGAGGATAAGCATCCTGCAGAGTATATCTGTTTATAGTTAGGGAATAATCAACAACAAGTCTTTGTTTTTGACGATCATATACTACTACTAACACTTGAGCTCTCCAAGGAGAATTACTAGGTTCTATAATGCCTTCACGTAGTAAGCGGGTAATTTCCTTTTGAATAAACTTTTCATCAGATTCACAATAGCGTCGTGATTTGGAAGCAATAGGTCGACAGTTAGGGCTAAGATGACTATAAAGTTGTGGAATTTCAATGTGAGCTGAAATAGAAGAACATACAGATAGAGGAGACCTAGTCCCCCCAAAAGTCACAAGAATCTTCTAATGCTCTCGAAGTACATCATGTCCTATCAAGATGTCAGAACAAAGATCACTGAGGACAGATACCTTGAGATTAGGATAATTATGTTAATCAATCTGTAGCTCAACCATAATATATCCTTCCACCTTTCTGGTTAATGACGTAGACACCATGGATACTTGAATAGTGTCCGGAAGAATAGGTGGTCCAATCTTCCTAGCGTAACGAAGGTCTATAAAACTGTGTGAGCTTCCTGTGTCTAGTAGACAATGAGCGTTGTGTCCATTTACTTTAGCAGTAATAACAGTATTGTGTAATTGAGGTAAAAAACACTCGTCTTTGATTAAAGATGCTATAATATTCGGAGATATTTGTTTGGACTTAGTTGTTTTAGATCTACATACGAGTGCAAAATGACCTCTGATGCTGTATTTAGAGCAATCTTTATCTCGGGCAGGACAGGATTCACGAGGATGACGATTACGATCACAGAAGAAACATTGAGTATTACGATTTAATCGTTTCATACTAGCGCATACATCGGAAATAGGTACATATATATAATAGGAAGTGTAACTTTATATGAAGTAGCAGTGTTTTCAAAGTTAGAGTCAGTACTAGCACAAGAAAAATTCGAAGATGAATAACTTTCAGCATTTCTTTGGGCAGTTTTAAGAGTCAGTGCTTGTTTGACAGTCTCTTCTAAATCTAGAGTTTCAGCTTCAAGTAAATGTTGCCGTATATGAGACGACAATATTCCATTTATAAAAGTATCACGAATGCACTCATTTCTATGCTCTATGGCAGAAACAGCTATGTAATCACAATCCTTACTCAAAATTTTTAGTGATTGAATGTATTGATCAATGCTCTCCCCAGACTGTTGTTTACGAACGGCGAGTAAATGTCGTGCAAAAATGGTACTTTTTTTATTTGTGATAAGTAGACTTTAAAACAGTTATGGCTTCTCGATAAGTAGTACAATCATTTACAAGTTCGAAACCATAGTAAGAAAGAAAATTTGTCATCACCTTTAATTTGTCTTCCTCTTTCAGTTGTTTTTCGGAGTAATCCAAGACATTTTCAAATATTGTAAGCCAATGGTTGAACTCCTTCCCTGCCGTGGGCGAGTCGGGATTAACGTCCAAACGATTTGGTTTGAGGAATTTATCAATTTCAGTACACTACAGTAGTTTATAATATCTCAGTTTTCCTCAATTAATATAACTTATATAGTTTATTTTAGTGAATACAATTGTAATACAGTACTAATTAATACCAAGACTATTTCAAATATTATTTGGCTTTTATTAACTAAAATACAGCATAACTTTTTATGTTAAATAACAATCTTGAAAACAATTAGGCCAAAGAGGTCGATCTATAAGACAAAAAGAATACAGTAATATTACAATGTGTACTGTACCACACTTTTTCTTGTAACTGCACTTTTGAAAAAGTATGGCTCATCGTGTAGCCAGGCCTAATCGTGCGCAAAGACCGTATCAGGACCGTACGACATATGACAGTTTGATCGTCCGTCGCTAGATAGCAGAACTTGCACTTATCTCTCGCCGTTTGAAGCGTGTTTGTGGAGTAGCTGGGCGTACGTAGTTCCACCATTCGCCGCTAGATCACAGTGCTTGCATAGCGTTTAAAGCTTGGAGCAGGAGTGACATCCCAGCTGACACAGTGGCGCGAAGTTCGTAACGCTGCGGGCGGGGGTCTTAGTAGGTCGTTGTTGTCCGGCGTGCAAAGTCGTTCGTGGTCAGCATCGGCGGTGATCCTCAGTTTGCGGAGTGTTGTTTGTGGTGCGCGTGTTTTCGTAGTATGCAGTAGCGTCCTGTCTGCAAGTTAACCGCGATGATGTACCTCACAGCAGCTAGGTATTTATCTAGCTCATATTCATTCCCAGTGTGTCTTTTTTTTTTTTTTTTTTTTCATTTAACAAATCTTGTAAAAAGAGAGTACTGAAATTGCTACAATGTACGTGACTACAATACTTAGGCTACCTGCAGCTGTTTTGCGTGTTCGAGTCTCATTAACGATAAGGGCTACACTGACGCGCTTGCCTAGTGCCCCATCACCCTAACTAACACTATTTCATACAAATATAAAATTATAATTTTTTCCCACTTGAACATTCTTAAGCATGACGCTTTACTGACGCGCAGTGTTTACGTTGTGATATTTGCAACTTTTAAGTCTTGATGTTTTGACCCAATTATACAAATATTGGAAAATCAGTCATACAGCACACTATAAAACCCTCAATTGATTTTGTATCAATCTGAACAGTAGATTTGTCATAGAGTCGTGGGGAAGAAAAATTATATATAGGGACGTTACACACACACGTAGTCCCTTGGCAGGATAAAGGGCCAACACCACATTTTACAAACTTTTAAGTAGAAAGAAAAAACTGATTATAAATTCAAATAAAAACAAATTCCAAAAACCAATAGCTAATATTGTAGCTGTAGAATTCCAGGCCACTATGCAGTCATAGGTTTCTCTCTACTTCAGGGTGAGTAAATTTGTTTATGAACTAATATTAACACTGAGACATTAGCCCTTTTGATATATGTAAAGCCCAATAAAAATTTAAGTAAATGACAAAAAACTAAGTTGTGAACATTTGAGACTTAAAAGCACCATACGATACAGCAATCAAAGATGGCATGTTAGTAGTAATTACAACTGCCTGTTGTAAAGTAAACAAATTTAAATACCTCTAAGCCGCAAACAAATTCTGTCTCATTGTGAACACAGTGCCAGCTTATGAAGTTCGTTTGCACAGAAAATGGGCATACTGATTCAAACGTTCACGATACGTAACCAGTTTGACGTTCACTGTCAAACATGTTAAAAAGAAGAAAAAATACTACCCTCCATATAAAAGAAATTATTCTCGACGGTGCCGAGCGGTGTGTAGAGCTTCCGTCATTATTCGAAAACTGCTCGGCGTGCGTGAATTACGTCTGCATAGGTAGTGATTTCGAAAATATTTTTGAAACACAACCTGATACACTTATATATCATTGTTTGCATCTGAATTTTTCTGTTGCAATACACCAAACAGATTTGTAGATTTCCCCCCCCCCTAAAATATCACAAATTTTGTTGCGAAAATAAGCCAAAATGAAACAAAATAATTTTTTACTGACAAACTATACACTATTAAAAAAAAAAAAACGCTCTTTGCGACTTGTGCATCGCATTACTGTAAACATTCAAAACAATTTTCAAAGCATTTGGTTTAAAAATAATTTAGATATTTGCAATTATCTGAAATAAATGAAAGGTCGTGGCCATAAATAACTTTACACACGCATGTGTATACCTTTTTAAGGTTTAACGTGTAGTTATAAAGTTTGTTTTCTTGCTGTCGTAAATGTAGGAAATGTGGTCATTTGTACACACGAAAATCTGCTGCCGACTCTCTTAAATGGTATAAGCGTTTACAATACGCCTTTACATTTAAGGGACTACACTAGATAAGTTGCGTTCGTGTGTGTGCGAGGCAGGAGGGGTAAGTTTGCCGTTGCCCGACGCATGTAATGTATCATCGCCTCTCCGCTCAAGCGACTCAGCTGGCGTATACAGTGCTTTACTATTATCCTTTTCTGTGGGAATTAAAGCGGTGACCACTTCATTTTATTTGTGGGCAGCATAGTTCAAAGTCTAACGCCTGTTTCTATAACTAGGTTTTTCCAATCTGTTTTTTTTTTTTTTTTTTTTTTTTTTAAATAGATATGGCAGTCTGGAAAAGCCATTTTTGGCCATTTTGAGGAGCCTGAAAATCATGTTTTTAATAAACATGCAGAATTTTCAAAACTATAGAGACAGATTTTGAAGTGCACATCCTTTCCGTAGATTTACACATGTAATAAGCGTTAAATAATTTTGTCAAAAAAAAAATACAATCGTCACTCGCTACAACTCATTTGAAACGCAGGTAGGAAGGTGCTTCATTATTAAGGAAAATAATGCAAGTTCAATAACCAGCATGGTAGAATCCGTTGTGTGTACTCAAGCCCCGGCCATTTGTTAGTTATAGAAGGCGTGGATTTAGGGTAGGGGCATAGGCTCTGTCCCCCCTTCCTTTTTGACCTTTTATGTATAGTTTATCTGTAAAACAGTACCGATTTTTAAAGCCGTATATTCAATATTTTTGTTTAGGAAATGCCTTAAACAGCACCATCATTTTGTACCTCAAATACTACGTTTTTTCAAGTGCGGAACCCCCCCCCCCCCCCCAAATTGACTCGGGGTGTGGGCCGAACTTCTTTTTAGAGATGGATCCGCCACTGTTTATTAGCTACTACCAATTGGAACAGTAGACAATGAAGGAACAGCCGGGGCTTGAGTATGCATATGGCAATGGGCTCTAACATTCAATTCATTGATCTCACGAATATTTATGTTCTTTTCCCTACTCATCACTAAGGGACGAGTAGGAATTCGCGTTGTTTTCTGGCAGCAGACTAGAATGTAAGAAGCCGTATGTTCTGTTGATGTCTCCATTGACCCTTAAGGGAGCTCTAAAGAGGGAAAATTGTAGTTTTATATGCATGTGAAATAGGTGAGTTATGTAGATATTACTTAAAAGTACATTTTCCTCTTAAAAAAAGTAGGGCCAGTTTTCTAATAATGGCTTTTCAAAGTCGAAATTTGTATGGTTTACAACACACGCCCTCTGAAACCTAATCAACATAACGAAAGTAAATAGTAACTGCATGTCACGAGCTACAGCTTGTCGTATATAGAAACCCAAAACCAAACCTTCTTATATTTTAAACAGGTTTCTGAAATTTGGAATTTTTTTGCTATTTATAGCAATTTTTTTAAACTGCAAAATATGTTTTGTGTTGTGTTTTGTATAAATCACGCTGTAACCCGTGATATTGTACTGTACATTCGCTGTGAAGAACTTCATTCCATTACGTTGATCTGTTTTCGGGGTGTGTACGAAGGAAAAACATGTACATTTTGACTCTGAGATGCCAATAATGGGAAAACTGGATGAGTTTTTTTTTTGTAAGGGAAAATGTACTTCCTAGTTACGTCTACAAAACTAACACTATTTCATAAAATAAAAAATTATCATTTTTCCCTTCTTTAACACTTTTATTTAATATCGTGACCTGTCGCAGGGATCGCTTCCCGCTTATGACTAGGGACCACTGATTATCGCGAAAAGAATTTTGCCTCACTTTGTTTCGATGCCTTACGTGAACATCTGCAGTTCTGCTCCGTGGTCAGTGATTGGATATTTCAACTGTCACGAGCCTTGGAATTCTACCGCAAATCACAGACGTGTGTTGTTGCAGGAACGATATTGTAATTGGCTCAGTCAAACGAGATACGGCTCTTCATTATAGACACGCTGCCAATAACAATGAAGGAGAATTGTATACGTGTACGTAAGATACTGAAAAAAGCTGGGGCAAAATTCTTTTCGCGAAAAACAGGGGTCCTTACCAATCACTGACCTTGAATCAGAGCTACAGGTGTGCACATAAGGCAATGAAACAAGCAGGTGCGGAAATCTTCTCGCAAAAAGCAAGCGTCCCTTCTAATATATGTTTGATGTTCTCATTTCTTCTTTTCAGCTTTGAGAGTTTTTGTTTTAATGAGAGTATTGTAGAAACCGGTGTATGCCAGGTAGCTGCAAAAATTTTTGTACAGAAACGTCAAGAGTTTTCTTTAGATAAGTATGGTCATTTTATGGCCGTTAGTGTCTCATAAAAACGGCGTCGGCACCGCTTGAAAGTCACGTTCTTGCAAGTCGCCGACAGGACTGCATGTCAGTTTGGTGCCTCACGCTGCAAGTGGTGAGTGATCAGTCGACCTTACTGCCTGTTCACTCTCAAGTCCCTGACACACCAAGAAGTCTCAGATGTACAACCCATCTGTACTGAGCCACTGCTTTTTGGTAAAAATTATTTTGCACCAGCTTGTTTCAATGCTCTCCGAGTACATCTCAGGGTGGCTACAGGCAGGGAAAACAGGGATATGTCAGGGGAATTTAGTGTGTCAGGGAAAACAGGGAAATGTCAGGGGATTCAGGCATTGTGCAGGGAATTTTGTTGAAAACATACCTAAATTGTCGGTTTGTCATTTTTACACAGCAATTTGATGCATTCATCTGCATAAAAATTATAATCTTCCGGTTGATATAAATTTCATAGTGTACCGGCTCCCTTTTCGTTTTACTGTCTTCATTTAAATATTATGATTTGACGTTGGTTACACTGATAAAATAACATAAAGTAAAAATTTTAAAGTGATATTATGATGAATTGTTGTTCAAAATTAACTTGATTCTTCGACTGAAGAGTTTAAATGTTTCTTCATATATATACTGTACATGAAATGACTGCTGTGGTGGTGGTATGCAGACACAGTAGTTTTTATTAGGCTTACAATTTTTGTGAGGATAGGTGCAACTGTGTGATATTTTAACACAAGTACAGCACCAAATTCTGTACCTGTGATGAGTTCTTTAATGTCATCGCAAGCGATTATTTGGTGAGTAATGTTATGATTTAATTTAAGGCGTATTAAAATCAGATTTAATTTACATTTGGTTGTGATTTTTGGTCAAATATTTTTCAGGAAAAAAAATAGAATTTGTTACATTAAAATATTTCAGTTGTACAAATGTCAGGGAAATGTCAGGGAATTTTTTGGCAGGAACTCTGTAGCCACCCTGCATCTGCAGTTCTGCTTCATGGCTAGAGACCGGAAATGTCGCGGTTGCAACGATCAGCCGGCTGGACTCTACAGTCCTATATACTCTCTTGTACATTGGCTGCTACTCCAGTGAGTGGCCAGTTGTACATATAACAAGATCGAGAGTCAGTGAGCGTTTTAATACAGATCTGTTATTGGTAGGGACCCCTGTTTTTCGCGAAAAGAATTTTGCCTCACTTTGTTTTGGTGTCTTACGTACACATCTGCAATTATGCTTCGTGGACAGTGATTGGATATTTTAACTCTCACTATACTATCGGCAAATCACAGACGCGTGTTGTTGCAGAAACGTTATTGTAATTGGCTCAGTCAAATGATACACGTAGACACGCTGCCAATAATCATGAAACGGAATTGCAGGTATGTACGTAAAGCACTGAAACAAAGTGGGGCAAAATTCTTTTCGCGAAAAACAAAGGTCCCTAGTAATTGGTTCACAGTCCTCAAAATGAGTTTCAGTAAGAGAGACACAATAGCGAAAGTAATTGACATGTGCAGCAATTTGAAACCGAACGTCTTTTTCCAAATGAATCCGCGAAATTTCCTGGTCTCTATTAGTTCTAAGTAAGCTAGGGAAACCTATTCTTGTAGAAAAACTCAAGGCTGGTAACGTTACCACATTCGATGCCGCGACCTTCTACTAGAGACGGTTGTACCTGTGGACATGTCAAATAAGGTTTATGCGAGGACAACTAGTCTGATCGTTCCCGTGGCACTGTAGTCATTTAATAGCAACATCTGACTTTTGCAAAAATATTTAGCTTCAGCTTGTTTCTCTGCCTTACGTGTACAACTGCAGCACTGCTTCATGGTTATTGGCAGCGTGTATCTATAAGGCGAGGTTTGTCACTTGACGGGGTCGTGGTGGCAGAATGGTCGGACTACTTGCCTCCTACCAAGGCGATCCGGGTTCGATTACAGGCGGGGTCGGTCCCCGGACATGTCGCTTGTGAGAAACGTGCTGGACGATGCTGTTGGTCTGCGCGGTTTTTAGGGGATCTCCCATTTCCTCTGCCCTTTCATTACGGTGCTGCTCCATACTCACCTCACGTCATCCCTCACCAGCGCTCACTTGTCACTTGACTGTACCATAGTGAAAAACGGTTACTGCTAGAGGCAGGGAATTTTCGCACCTTATCATTTCAACGCCTCAATGTTGGTTGGCATCGCTGGCGCCGATAAATCAAGGGGGCGGGAAAATTGCAAGGATACGTGATTTTCGCGAAGAGACTTTTGCACTAGCTTGTTTCAGGGAATTATATCCACATCTACCACTCTACCTCGTGTTCAGTGATTGGTAGAGCCAATATTTTATGGCGAAAAGATTCTTGCATCAGTTGGTTGCAATGTCTGACGTGCACTTCTGCAGCTCTGTTTCGTAGTCAGTGATTGGATTTTATAACTCTCACTTGTCTTGGGTTTCTACTAGCAAATAACATACATATGGCAGAGGTAATGATTTTTGGTGAAAATAATTATGCAACATATTGTTTCAGTGTCTGGCGGGCACATCTGAAGCTCTGCTTCGTGGTCTGTGATTGGCTGTTTTTAAAACTCTTAGTGTCTTGGGGATCTACCAGCTAATCGCAGACGTGGTGTGTCGTAGTTCTCATTGGCTCAGTCAAATGAGTGACGCTTCTACACAGATACACACTGCCAATAGCCACGAAGCTGAGATACAGATGTGCACATGAGGCTTTGAAACAAAATGTTGCATAACTCTTTTCTCCATAAATCACTAGCTATACATATGGAGCTACAATTGTTAAGATTAATTCCTTCGATACTCTGGTTCATACAAGTTTGGATAAATCTGACAGCAACTTACGGGAAATAATTTTCAGTACTTTGTAATTTGTTGCACATTGCAAGACAGTTTTAGCTTTAAAATGAACGTGAAATGTTCATTTCAGCATTCGTACTGCAAAATTTGTCTTGTGTAGTGACACAAATAACCAAACCAACTAAACATTACAAATTGTTGCCCATAAGTTGCTGTCAGATTTATCCAAACTTACATCAAATGGAGTATACTGTAGTCTGTTTCATGTAAGAATCCCATGTTTTGTCAGTTCTAAAGCCTATCACGAGAACACATTTCTGCAGGAAAATATTTTTAGTTTTGATGAACTGCACACTTTGAGAGACAGCTGAGTGTGTTTGTGCAGAAATAGCTTCTGGAAGAGGTAAACACGGGTTATTTTATGGCAATAGTTGTAGAACGAAATGTCAACACAGCTGCCAAAAAGTTGAATTCTTATGTGAAACAGACTACAGGTTAGAAAGATCAATGTTAAAAGTTTGGCAATTTATAAGGTAAATAAAGATTGCTGGAGCCTTTTCTTAAATTTGTGAGCGAAGAACGTATTTCGTAAATTGATAAAAAAAATACGTTTTGATAAATTGTTTATCTTAGTGGAAAGGAAGTGGGCGGAGTTTGAGTCCGACCGCCCTAACTGAAGCGCCAATAAAACACAATATTCTCGGTAACTTGGTGAAATATAGCCAAACAAGGGGGTCAAGTTTCCAGGCGAGTGTCCAGACCTGTTCTTCTTTGGCCGTGGTCATTTCCAAGCCTATTAAAATTAAATTTTACTGCAGTTCCGTATTTTTCTGGTCCCTTACCGATGCAGCGAAACTAGCGGCAGAAATTTTCCCTGTGCCATACTCTCCCATAAGAAAACATATTTTCTTTCTAACCTGTAGTAGAATTAACCATAAAGTTGTCTTAGTATGATTGGTGCAGTCAAAAGAGAGATCAGTCTAAACAAAGACATGCTGCCGCGCATCTGCAGCTCTGATTCACAGTTACTGACAGTGTGTCTTTATATAGAGGCGTCGCTCATACAGTGAAAATAAGAACAAGGTTACTGTGATACCACAAGTCTGTGATTTGCTGGTAGAACCCCGAGACAGTGAGAAATATAAAAATAAAATTGAATCACAAGCACAGAATATTTAGGAATACAGGATTGAAAAGCCGGTAGGACAGCGAACTGGGTCACACACGCCCACAAAATGCATTTGCTGGCCAGCAACATGTTTGAATCGCCTACCGCCAACCAGGGTAAGGTGGCTGCCCTGCTAACCGGCAGTCAGGCCAATAGGAGACCTGCCATAACATGCAGGAGCCAAACATACACGGGGCTGGTTTCAACAGCCTCGGGCAGCCAATAAGCAGGATAGTTCACCACGTCATTTCACGTCTGTATTACTATTTAGTCTGTGCCTCATGCCATGAAGCAGAGCTGCAGATGTGCATTATGACTGGGGACCCCTGGCTTTCGTGAAAAGAATTTTGCCCCAGTTTGTTTCAGTGAGTTACGTGCACATCTGCAATTCTGCTTCATGTTTACTGGCAGCGTGTCTGTGTGAAGAGCCGTATATCATTTAACTGAGCCAATTACAAAAACTTTCCTGCAACACCACACGTTTGTGATTTGCCGATAGAATTTCAAGGCTCGTGAGAGTTAAAATATCCAATCACTGACCATGAAGCAGAACTGCAGATGTGTACGTAAGGAAATGGAACAAGCTGTTGCAAAAATCTTTTCGCGAAAATCGGGGGTCCCTAACTATGACACTGTAGCTAGTTGGTATTATATTTATTTCACGGTAAACAGGGGTTATAATAATATAGAAAATCGTGGATCTCGTTATTGTATAAAGCAAAGTTATTGCTGATGCTGTACTTGCAAGCAAAACCGTACCAATTGTTATAAGAACGCCGTTAATGTGGCAACCCTGCCGACAACTGTTGTTGAACAGCTCATCTAAGGCATGGCTTTCCCTGATTCGTGTGTCTTCAAGGTGATTCAGGGAAATTCACTGTAGATGTAGAGCTTAAAGCGCTCTTAAGAGTACCCTTGTTGACAAGGTTGCCACATCTAAGGCTACAGACTTTTCTGCAGACGGTCATAAAATGTGTAACGTTCTTTGACTGCTATTCCTAAGCAGACGTGACACGTGAACCTGAGTATTTGCGAATAATCTTCTGTTTACCGAAGCTCAACACAGAGCTCGGCTAGACTATCTTTACTCAGTGGTACAGTCTAAACGTCATTTAACTTGCGAAGGTTTACTGTGTCCAGAGATTAGGAGAACATACAGACGGAGCCGGAAGAGGGGAAAGAGAGTGCCCACCATAGTAATACGTGAAACAAAAGTTTATTACCGTAGCAACGTGTATAAATTTGGCTGATAGCTACAAACACGCTATAAACCAATATCAGACAGCTTGTGCAACTCTGCGAGAACAATGATTGTTAGAGGTACGCGAATTTCGCAGATTCATCTGGCAGCAGCTTAGACTTGTCAGTCCTACACACCCACTGGCCACAATCGATTATCTATTGGCTTATAACTAGGGACCCCTGTTTATCGCGAAAATAATTTTGCCCCACTTTGTTTCGGTGTCTTACGTACGCATCTGAAGTTCTGCTTCATAATCAGTGATTGGTAGGGACTGGAAAATTTCGCGAATTCAATGACCTGTAGGCTAGAATCCATTGGCCTGTGCATACTGAAGCCCCTTCTATTCGTTCATTGTCTGTTGTTCCACTGAGTAGCAGCTAGTGGACAAACGGACGGGGCTTTAGTATGCATAGTACAATGGATTCTAGCCTGTAGGTCATTGAATTTGCGAAATTTTCCAGTCCCTAGTGATTGGATATTTTAACTGTCATGAGCCTTGGTATTCTACCGACAAATCCCAGATGTGCGGTGTTGCAGGAACGTTATTATAATTTGACTCAGTCAAATGAGTTACGGATATTTTACATAGACACTGACAATAACCACGAAGCAAAACTGCTGATGTGTACATAAGACACTGAAACAATCTGGGGCAAAATTCTTTTCGCCAAAAACAAGGGTCCCTACTTATAACCGTACAAGCAGGTAGCAAGCGCTAGCACTTCGCATTATTTCCTTATTTACTACTGGCTTGCAGTAGTCAAACGCGTTTCGTAACAGCCGCCAGCAAGTCACAGATATGACAATGAAGTATAAATAACTGGCGTTCAACCTGACTTGGAATGTATCTGCGAAATTTACGTACCTCTAATGATTGTTAGAGTCCCGGAATTTTCGCGGGTTCAACGACCAGCCAGCTGGACTGTACAGTCCTGTATACACTATGTCTTCAGCTACTTGTACATTGTCTGCTGCTACAGTGAGTGACCAGTTGTACATATAACAAGGTAGCGCGTACACAGACTAAATAGTAATACAGATATGAAATGACGTAGCAGCTCATTTGATACGGGCCAGCTTCGCTGCTTATTGGCTGCCCGAGACTGTTGATACCAGCCCCGTGTATGTTTGGCTCCTGCATGTTACTACAGGCTTCCTGTTGGCCTGGCTGCTGGAAACAGGGCAGCCACCTTACTCTGATTGGCTGTAGACGTTTATATTTAAATATTATAAGTTATATAATACACATAGGCTATATTAATAAAAATACATATGACAACCAGTAATATATAAATGAATTATATAATACATCATAGGCACAACTAAGGGTGGGCACTAGGACACGCCCCCCCCCCAACATCAACAAAAATCACCAAGGTGTTAACAATTGCAATTAATTTAATATTTAATAATGTGTGATACTGTTACCAGTAGGGTATTCAATGTTTAAGCTATGGAAACTGCTAAAATATAACTATTTGGCACCTTGAAATCCGAAATTTTCCCGGGGGAGGTCCCCCTGACCCCCCGCTTGAACATTTGGTTGGTGATCCTATATAATATTCGCAGGATAACCGTCCTTCCACATCTAAATTTCATAAATTCTGACTATGTTACTTATTACATGTAGGTGTAACTTGCATATAACTGTATTCACAAAATTGTGTCCTGCCCAAATGTCCATTCTAGTTGCGCCTATGTAACACGTACTATAGCTGGGGGCCTGAGAAATTCCCATTTTTTTTTAGAAGTAATTAATAAATAAGTTTGTGTAACTTTCACAATTGGCTCTTGACTTATTTGACACCTCCTGGAGAGCTCTGAGCCAATAATAAAGAAACAAGGAAATGTCGGTCCAATAACATGGTAGCACTGTGTAAACTAACAGGCAATAAGCATCTGCAGTCTTCATGAGTACATAGATATTCTTAGAAGCTAGTCTAAAGGTCAATAAACTCGCGAATTTTTCCGGTCTCCAACTATAGCATATATAAATATATTGGTATAAAAAAACGTCATTGTAATAACATAGATTTGATAATATTATTTTCGTTATAGCCAAGAAAATACTTTTTTTTCCATAAACCTTACCGTTAGAAAACTTCAGATAGCATTACAATAAATGTGAAATATATTAATATTTCGAACAAAGTTTTATCACACAAAGGAAATTTTAAATAATTTAGTTTAGTGGTATATATTTTCATTATCACAACAAAACTGTTGTTGGGACAAAGACATTGTTCTAGAATGCGCTGTAGACTATTGATGTCACTAACGGTTGTTTTAGAAACTAAATAAATCAATAAGGAGGATAGACCAACAGAGTTTATAAATGCCAGTGTCCAGAACATTCACTTCAAATTCCGTGTCTGGATCATACTGAAGGAATACCCTTCTTGCAGTTTTACAAACTAAACGTATCTTTTGTTGCAGTTTTTACGATTTTCACTTGCAACGTCGTTCATTCTTTATGGCTGCTTCAAAAACATTTTAACAAGACGAACTTACAAAAATGTATGTTAGTTTTCAGGAATGGCATTGTTGAAGCGCATACCGTGCATAATGAGCTATGAAAAGATACACTTATCCGTTCTACATTCGCGGGAAAGTTTAGCAACGAGCCGGAAGTAAAAACACAAACCGGAAGTGGCGGTTGGGCACGCCGCACGCAGAACCGATGGAAAATCAAAGCGCCATTGTCACGCTTTTGTTGAACGGAGCTATTTTGTAACACAAAACGTAAAGCGCGCCATTCAAAATTTTTTGTAACATATGTGCTTTCAGAAGTTCTTTACTGAACAGTCCTTTCTCCTCCTCCTCCTCCTCTCTCTCTCTCTCTCTCTCCTGCGTCTTGACCTCGTCTCACTTGTGGTACCCTATAAAACCTTTTGTTTTTTCACAACATACATTTTATTGCAGCAAAGAAAATGTTTATTCAAAATAAACCGTTACAGAAGTCCGTTACTTTAACGAAAAATGTTGTTCCCTGCGTATGAACGTGGTAATGTTAAAATTCTGGTGCTGCATTCTTGACGGTAAAGTAAACTATAGTTAGACCCGGAATTGTCGCGAGTTCAACTACCAGCATGCTGGACTCCAAAGTCCTGTATACACTCTGTCTTCAGATACTTGTATATTGTCTACTGTTACAGTTGTACATATCAGAAGGAAACACGGGAACACGGACTAAATAGTAATACAGACGTGAAATTACGTGGCGGCTTGTTTGATACGGGCGGACTTGGCAGCTTATTGGCTGCCCGAGGTTGTTGATACCAGCCCCGTGTATGTTTGGCTCCTGCATGTTACGGCAGGTTTCCTATTGGCTTGGCTGCCGGTTAGCAGGGCAGCCGTCTTACACTGCTTTGGCAGTAGGCGTTTTCCGCCATGTTGCTGGCCAGAGAAGCCATTTTGCTGGCGTGAGTGACAGAGCTCACCGTTGTACTGGGAATTTCACTTCTGTATACCTAAATATTCTGTGACTAGAGCTAGATCCGCCCCTGATTCCCTTATAGTGAAACCATCATAAAGAAATTTTTCACAATTTTTTAGAGGGTGTTGCAACCCCCTAAATTTCCCTTGAAGGCATCACTGACCAAAAATAGGGGTTTCTAATTATACCTAGAGATGATGATGGTATATCGCAAAAATGTTTTGTGCCAACATACCCTTGAAAATGCTGTAATTTCTTGCAACATATATGATTCGGTTATATAGCCTACTTCAGACAGACATCAAATGTTACAATATCGGCATTCTTATTAGCTATGTCAAATAGGGAAACACCTCCACGTGCAAGCAAAGCCATTAATATTCTTATAAGCTGAGCGTGTGTTGAAATCCAACAAACAGGCCAAGTTTTCTCGCGATAAACCATCATTTATAATTATACCAGATGTTCGGAAGCGCACCAGAAATACTTCAGTAGGTGAATAGTTGTGTAGAAAGAGACAATAGAGTGCGGCAATCAGCTTCTGTAGCGCACGCGACAAGTGACGACACACGTAGCTGCGTGACGAAACTCTGATTGCGGTTGGAAACCAGCCCGCGTCACAACGTACTGTAGGCTACACGTCTCATTGTCCAACACAGAGACACGACATTCAAACACTAGCGTGGCATTGTTCCCGAAGAATACGTAACACTGCACTGCGGCAGTATTTCAATAGCCTGTCGTCTGTCGATCCTGCAAGTATGCCGCCAACGACGTTTTTTTTTGTCCGGTGTGGCACACGTTGTTATAGTATCTGTCAAACTGGTTTTTCAATACCCTGATAACCACGCGGAAATAATTGACTGCTTGCTAGGCCTCTATGTAATAATATTTAGACACCCGTAAATTTCGCGAATTCATTAGAGAAGACGCTAGACTTCAAACTTCTATACGCGTTCATTACTTTCCCGATTGTGGGTCACTGTTACTGAAACCCATTCTTGAGGAATGTGAACCAATAGCAGACCTGTATTAAAACGGTCACTGACTCCCGCGTTACCTACACGTGCAACTGGCCACTCACTGGAGCAGCAGGCAATGTACAAGTAGCTGAAGACTGAGTGTATACAGGACTGTGGAGTCCAGCCTGCTGGTCGTTGAACTGCGACATTTCCGGGTCTCTACCAGTGGCGGCTCGTGGGTTGTTGCTAGGTAGGTCTGCAGTGCATTGTTGTGCGCTGGTTGACTCTACAGCCACTGACACGCTGATGTGTAAGTACCCCTTACTACTGAATGGACACAACACATCTAGTAGCCGGTAAATATTTCATGGTCGTTGGTCTACGGCGCGTTCATCAAGAGTGTACAGTTCCGACTATCTGCAGCCCCACCTGGCGACCACCCAAGAGTCGCTACTGGTCTCTAGTAATAATTTCTGACGCTTTTCTGTCGTTAATGACGAGTCCCTGTTTGTCTGAGCCAATGCTATTTCTGGTGCCTCGTGTACGGTTGGCTCCTGCGTGTTATGGTAGGTTTACTATTGGCCTAGCTGCCGGCTATCAAAGCGGCCGCCTTACACTGATTGGCAGTACGTGTTTCCGCCATGTTGCTAGCCAGCGAAGCCATTTTCCTGGCGTGTGTAACTGAGTTTGCCATCCCACTGACTGTTTCACTTCTGTATTCCCAAATATTCTTTGCCAAGACGATGAGAGTTTAAAACGTTGTATCAGTGGTATCATTGACTAAGAAGAAGAGCTACATATGTGTTAGTACACAAGACATTGCGACAAGTTTGTGAGAGATTATTTTTACCGAAAAGCTATCTCTCTAATGACATGGTATAGGCAAGGAAATATTATATGTTACATTATTGAAACCCTATCTTTAATTTAACTTGAGGAACTGAAGAACTGACCTTTATTTCAAATTCAGCTTCTGCAGCTTCACAAGTCAACATAATGAAACTATTTTATTAATGTTATATCTGAACTCTTTGCAAAATATGAGTATGCGACATTTCGTTGTCAAATGTATAAAACTAACAGGAGACAAAATTTATTACTAGAGACGGGATGAATCCGCGCGTTCACAGACCTTTAGGATAGCCTCCAATAATATTTGTACTCGAGTAGACAGTTGCACATCGGCTGCTAGGTGACACGGTATTTTTTTTATTATTGGCTCAGAATCTCCCAGGAGCTGTTAAATGAGTCAAGGACAAGTTGTGACAGTGACACTGTCTTACGCTTCTTTGAATTATTTCCTGTACCCAATAAATAAAGCGAAATTTTCATGTCACTTGTTATTACGCAATGTATATTAATATTAATTCAGTGAGTGTCTGAATAGTCACGTGACCGGATTAAGTACACTAACGTGGGGGAGGTGGGCAATCATTAGATAATAGATGCATGAATAGTTCATCTAATTCACTAAACATGTTATTGACCTGCAAATGATATATGAACTGTTGTGTGTGTTTTATCAATGTCAGCTACTCCCTACACTCTTTACTGTTATCTACTCAATGCGCCCGACGGTTTTTATTTTGAATCTCACAGGTATTTTCATAGTAGAAATTACTTTACACTGTTTAGTCCGTTTTAAGAAAAAAGTTTTAATTAATATATTTTTGTTTAAATATTATTATTATTTAGTCTCGTGTGTATGAAATACTGCAATGGATTTTAAACCAGTAAAATTTACACCGAACCAAAAAAAAATAACATACAGACAAGACAGCGAATTAATATGAAGAGGCCATCCAGTTATGAGCCATGTTTAGAATTTCGATTCTCTTAGCTCATAGGGAGATTGCAAAACTTTTACCGAACAGACAAACAGACAAGAAAGTGAGTTAATAAAAACGTGGTAAAAATAAATAAGCATGTGTATCTAAAGCTCATAAGTAGATACCCGGATATTTCGCGAGTTCAACGACCAGCCATCTGGACTCCACAGTCCTGTATACACTATGTCTTCAGATAATTGTATATTGTCTGCTGATCCAGTGAGTGGACAGTGTTACATGTGACAAGGTAGCGCGGCAGTCAGCGAGTGTTTTCATGCAGGTCTGCTATTGGTTCACAGTCCTCGAGAATGAGTTTCAGTGACAGCGATCCAATCGGGAAAGAATGAACGCGTACAGAAGTTTTAAATCTATAACGCCTTCTCAAATGAATTCACTAAATTTCCGGGTCTCTACTCATAACATTAATGAAATGTCAATTATTCGTAAATAAATGCATAAAAATAGGTTAAAGTAGAGACATAGCCATCTTTAGTAGAAGGGCGCGGCCTTAGATCTGGCAACCCTGGCAGGAAGGGTCATTTTAACACTTCTTTGTCTCGCCATTGGCTGTGACTTTCCTTGATTCGCCGGTATGTAGAGCAGAATAACGAATCACGTACAGCCATTGTCTTTGGAGAGCTAAAAGTTAAAACGACCCTTCCTGACAGGGTTGCCAGATGTAAGGCTGCGGCCTTCTGCTAAAGATGGCTATGGTCGAGATGATGGTATATCGCGAAAATGTTTTTACCAACATACATACACTTGTAAACGCTGTAGTTTTTTGCAACTTGTATGATTCGGTGATATACTTCTGACACAACGTAGCTGTCTGAAGACCAATAACTAGAGCCCGGTAATTTTCGCGAAAAGAATTTTGCAGCACTTTGTTTCAGTGCTTTACGTGCGCACCTGCATCTCTGCTTTGTGGTCAGTGATTGGATGCCGTAACACCCAGTGTGTGGATGTTAAACCCTCAAATCACAGACGTGATGTGTGAAAGTTATCCGTTTACTGATTGGCACAGTCAAATGAATAACGACTCTGCAGAAAAACACTCTGTCAATAGCCATGAAGTTGAACTGCAGGTGTGCACGTAAGACACTGAAACAAAGTGGGGCAAAAATCTTTTCGCGAAAACTACCGGGCCCTAGTTATAAGGCGTTCCTTATGTGATACAAATAAAATTGTCTATATTAAAGATTACAATTTGCCTATAAAAATAAAATCATAAATAAATATTTACAGCACAGAGTCTTCTTGTCCAAAACGATGAAGATAGACTCGTTGGGAAAAGTTAAGCAGATTGGCGTAAAACAAAACACAAGTGGTACGCTACATGAATTTTCGTTGAAAACCTCTCTCAGTTATTGTTTCGCTGAATAGCCAATTACAATACGACCTCCACATACTTCTATGTCGGCACGTATTGTCTGCGCTCTAGAGTATGTGTCCGTCTATCGTTTTAGTGCAACTGTCCTCAGATAAAGGCGTATATCTGCTCGTGCTGGGATATACCCGCGTGGTGAAGGTAACACAAACAACAAACAGTCATTAAACACTATTCATTGTAAAGGGAACACATTTGAAACCCAATCCTGCCTATTATTTTCTGTTCAGCTTATTTGCATCGTTCCGGTACTACACTGCCGAAAATTTCCTAAGTAGTTATGGATAGAGGCCTGAAAATTTCGCGTTTTATTTTCAACACAAGCTAGAATCCAAAGAACTATAGGTTTTGTCACTTTCTCAATTGGCCCTTGATTTATTTGACATCTTCTGGAGGGCGCAGGGGCGTCGTTTAGGGGGTAGGGGGAAGGTAAATGCCTCCCCTGGACTTAGAAGGAAATGTGTTAAAATTTATTTTGTGTATTTTGTTATTTAAATAATACTAACGTAAGCACATAAAACTGAAGTTTTATTATAAAAGTATCTAATTTATACATGCTCAATTAATAAAAAATATGCAACAAGGTCATTGTCACCAAAAAAATCTTGCCCCCGCCCCTTCTTTTCCAAGAAAAACATGAAATGACGCCTCTGGGAGGGAACTGTGTCAATAATTCAGAAGTAACTAAATGCAGCCCAAGAGCAGCCAATGAGTAGAGACAGGAGAATATTGCGAATTCAATGACCTGCATTTTATAATCCACTATCTTATGTAGGCTACGCTCAATCCCTGACTATTTGCCCACTGTTAGTTACTCAGTGGAACAGCAGACAATGCACGAATAGACGGGGCTTGAGTATGCATACTACAATGGATTCTAGCCTGCAGGTCATTGAATCAGCAAAATTTTCCCAGACCCTATCAATGAGCAGTTGTTGTCTGCTTCAGTACACAGATATTCTTGGAGGCTAGCCTACATGTCAGTGAACTGACACAATTTTCACGTCTCTAGTAATAGAAGTAATTAACTTGTACACTGCATGGGACAGTTACCTACTTAAACTTGAAAATAGAGTAAATGTTGAGCATTGTTACGGTACAAGTCTTGTAATGTAAGTATAGTCTGAAAGAATTCCATGTTTTGACAGTTTTGTTGGCATTAATTTTTAAAGCAGTTTCAGTGTAAGAACTGTCTTTGCATCTGCCTCATTTGGTATGTGCAAAAGCACACTCGGCTGACTGTCCAGTTGTGCAATATATAAGGCTATCTTAGGTAATATTTATAAGTTCTTGACAGTTCTGAAGAGTACCGTGGGTGAACAGAGCTCAACGAAAACACTTTTCATTTTGATATACTGCCAGTCAGCTTAGTTTGTTTGTTAAGAAATCGCCTGTGATAGAGGAACACAATGCTTTTTCCACTGAAACAGCTGCAAAAAGGATGTTAACAAACAACTGTAAAAAATGGAATTCTTTCATAAGACAGACTATACACATCTGACTGTTTCCTTTAAATGTATAGGAACACTGCCATTGATCTATGGCAAAAATTATATGCATAATTTCTTAATACCTTTATACATAGGCGAGGCAAGTTTGCAAATAATTTTTACGGTGTAGCCTATTAAAACTGTAGCAGAAAAACTATAGTGTCTTCTCAGTGACAGATCTGATCGTGGACACTGTGTCGCATTTGGTTTATGGTTGTTAAATACTTGTGTAACAGGTGAAATTGAAAAAAAGTTTTTTTTTTCCTTCATTACAACTAACAGAGCTGATTATTTCCTGTGCAAAGATTTCTGCCCCATTTTGTTTCATTGCTTTATAAGTACATCTGCAGCTCTGCTTGATGATCAGTGGTTGGATGTTATAAGCTTCATGTGTCGTGAGGTTCTACCCACTAATAACAGACGTACTGCCATGTAATAACTTTACTCTGATTGGCAAAGTCAGATGAGAGATTACTTGAAATAAAGTCAAGCTGCCAATAATTGTGAAGCAGAGTTGGAGATGTGCACTTAAAACATTGAAACAAAGTGGGGCAAAAATCTTTTCACCAAAAATTATCGGCCCTAACCACGGTCGTAGAAGAATAGGTCTGGACACTCGCCTGGAAACTTGACCTCCTTGTTGTTTGGCCATAGTTCACCAAGTTACCGACAGTGTTGTGCATCTTTGGCGCTGCAATCAGGGCGGTCGGGCTCAAACTCCACCCACTTCCCTCCCACTTTTTTCCCGTGTTTACATTGTAAAGAAAAAAATTATCAAACCGTATTTTTTTTTACCAATTTATGAAATGCTTCCTTCCCTCACAATCCTAAAGCATGGCTCCAGCAATATTTATTTACTTTACAATGTAAACACTAGAAAAAAGTGGGCGGAGTTTGAGGCTGACCGTCCTGATTACAGCGTCAAAAACGCACAACACTCTAGGTAACTTGGTGAACTGCAGCCAAACAACAAGTGGGTCAAGCAAAATACATTGGTAGATAGGCGAGTGTCCAGACCTGTTCTTCTACGACCGTGTCCTTAACAATATTGAATTAAGAAGTAGTATGTGTTAGGAAATTAGTATAGGTTCAACTATGGAGAGGTGTACAGTGATAATTCCAGGACGTCAGGAGAGATATTTCCATGGGAATTTTACAGTAAGGAATCAGCTCGTCATTTGCTGGTTACAAATGCCAAACTTACTCGCTTAAAGTAGGACTACGCTAACGCGAGGAATCAAAATAATAAATATTCCATAATATTATGAACAAATGAGATACACAATTTTCCTAAATACCTTCTACAAACGTACTTATGAATTTATTTATTGCTATTTTTCTGATTTCATTTGTCGCCGAATTACTTACTTGAAAATATTAAAGTATTTAGGTTGAATAGCTGTCGTCAAATTAGATTTATTAAAATGTTTGCCTAACCTTAGTTGTATGTTATTTGTGTACAATTTGTACCGACATGGCGTATAGTAAGACTCAGTGGGTAGTTTCAATGTCTCGGGTTCCTATTTATGTTGTTTTTCGAGTTTAATTTTTTAATTCCTGAAAGGGAGCAGATATCGAAAAACTGTTACATGGGAATGTTGGAAATTGTTTGTACTATGTTGCCTAATTTTCTGAAAACCAGTGGCAGCTTGTGGGTTGTTGCCAGGTGGGGCTGCAGATAGTGTCTGTTATTTGCCAGTAGAATCCCAAGACAAGCGCGAGTCAAAACAACCAGTCATCATGAATCACAGCTGGACATGTTCACATAAAGCATTGAAACCAAATGCTGCAGAAATTTTTTCACCATAAAATCGTAGCTCCATTTATTGGTAGAACCCTAAGACGCTGACAGTTAAAAACGTCCAATAGCTGACCGTGAAACAGAGCTACAAACATGTACATAAGGCACTGCGACAAGTTCTTGCGAAATTATATTCACAAAAAAGTCAACGTCTCTGTTTATTAACTCCGTGGACACGCTAGCACAATAAACCTGTCTCTTATCCTGGTTATATTTTCAAAAGAAGGAACATCCGTTCATGTACGGAAGTTCCCGTGTGGTTGGCATCGCTGGCCTCGATGAAACCACGGAGCGGGAAAATTACAGACACACGTAATATTCGGGATAAGAATTTTTCACGAACTCGTTTCAATGCTTACGACCATATCTGAGCCTCTGCTTTGAGGACAGTGAGTGGGTGTTGTTAAATCTCGCGTCTTGCGATCCTGCCCACATATCGTGTGACGTCAGGGACTGGGATTTTAGCGAAAATATTTTTGCACCAGACTGTTTCAACGCTTGGCGCGTATATCTGCAACTTTGCTTCACAGTTATTTGTATAGACGGTAAAAAATTGCGGGGATCATTGACGTGTAGGCTAGCCTCCAAGAACATGTGTGTATTCAAGCAGACAATATCTGCTCACTGGCTGCTTGATGACGCAGTGATATGGGCCTGCATTTAGTTGCTTCTCTACTGTTGGCTAAGCGACTTACAGGAAATGTCAAATAAGTCTCGGCCAATGGACGACTTGAAGTACACGCCCCCTAACGTCTCTGTAGGGCAAAAGTACTGTGGGAAACAAAGCTTGTTTACAAACATGCTGATTTGTTAGTTGGTAATTGCAGAAAGCAAAAATGTTGCGCATTAATAGATTTGCACGCAAGGGTAAAAAATATTAGTTTCAATTTCATGGTTAAGATACGCAAATACATAAGATTAATGTTTACCTGAAAAAAAAACGGCAAATTCCAAGCAAATAATTAATTTTCTTGACGTACATCTCATCCGGGACACGTGAAGCCAAACAGCAATGAAGGTTATGTTCGGCTGCGGTATCCATGGAGATAGGAATTGTTTCCCACACCTGACTGAAGCTCCGCCTCTTTTCAAGTCGTCCATTGCTAGGGCCACGATTTTGTCGCGAAAAGATTTTTGCCCCACTTTGTTTCAGTGACTCACGTGCACATCGGCAGTTCTGTTTCAAGGTTATTGGCAGCGTGTCTTTGTTCAGACACGTTTCTCATTTGACTGCACCAATCAGAATAAGATTATTGTGAGTCTGTACGTCTATAATTTGCCAAGGTAAGTGAGAGTAAAATCATCCAACCACAGACGATGTAGCAGAGCTGCAGGTGTGCACATGATGCATCGAAACCAAATGTTGAGATAATATTTTCGCCATAAAATCGTGGCTCTACCAATTGCTAAAGTGGCACGAACTTATAGTTGCTGGAATTCCAGCTTGGGACCAAAATAACGCGAGAATTTTTCAGGTCTCTATTCATGGTTATTATGTGTACGTAAGACACTGAAACAAGTTGACATAAAATTATTTTCACGAAAACCTGTCGCTCTAGGCTTACCTGAATGAGCCAGTTATAGTGCTGTATTTAAAGTGGCCTGGAAAGCAAGACTCATGCTCGGTAGAAACGGTTCATGGATGGCTGACTTCAGCGATAAATGGCTCATTGCCACAGTTACTTCAAGCTTTACAAAAAGACGAGTTTTAATTCAAGCGTCGGGGACACTTTATACCAGTGGGCTGGGGAGAACTGGAATTTTACAATTAAATTGCGTACGAAGACTTCGACCATAGGTTTATTACGGGAAAACTTGACTGCTGGATTCCAGCGTACGTTCAGCTTATCAAAAGATGACTGGCTTTATCTTGTAGGCCTACTTGGGTGTTGTTACCCTATTTGACTGAGCCAGTATGAATCACGCTATTGTAATATTTGTTGCCTGTTATTGGTCTGCAGACAGCTATACGTTGTGTCAGACGTGTATCTAGGGACCTGAAAAATTCGCGTTTTCTTTTAGGCGCAAGCTAAAATTCCACCAACTGTAAGTTCGCGTCATTCCGCAATTGGTCCTTGGCTTATTTGACACCTCGTGTAAGTCCCTGAGCCAATAATAAAAATATAACTAAATGCAGGCCCATCTCAATGCGTCAGAGAGTAGCTGATAAATAGGAACCCCTATTTTTCGCGAAAATAATTTTGCCTCACTTTGTTTCGGTGCCTTACGTGCACATCTGCAGTTCTGCTTCGTGGTCAGTGATTGGATATTTTATCTCTCACGAGCCTTGGGATTCTACCGGCAAATCACAGACGTGTGTTGTTGCAGGAAAGTTTTTGTGATTGGCTCAGTCAAATGAGATACGGCTCTTCACACAGACACGCTGCCAATAACCATGTAGCACAATTGCAAATAAGCACGCAAGGCTCTGAAACAGACTGGGGTAAAATTCTTTTCGCGATAAAACAGGGTCCCTACTGATAAACCACCGCTCTTTGCTTGAATTGCACATATATTCTTGAATGCTAGCCTACAGGTCAGTGAACCCGCGAATTTTTCCTGTCTCTACGTATACCACTTGAGCCAATGATTTTTGGTGAATAGAATTATGCACCAGTTTGCTTCGATGTCTTACGTGCACATCTGCAGCTCTGCTTCGTGGTCTGTGATTGGCTGTTTTTAAATCTCAGCGTCTTGAGGTTCTACCAGTAGATCACAGACGTGCGGCATCGCAGTAACCTTGTACTGATTGGCTCAGTCAAATGAGCGATCCCTCTAAACTAATGCGCGCTGTCTATAACCATGGAGTAAAGCTGCAGATGTACACGTAAAGCATGGAAACAAAGTGGTGCAGAATTATTTTCACTAAAAACATTGGCTCTATACATCACTAGGGACCCTGGTTTTTCGCGAAAAGAATTTTGCCCCACTTGATTTCAGTGCCTTACGTACATATCTGAACCTTTGCTTCATGGTTATTGGTAGTGTGTCTATGTGAAGAGCCGTATATCAGTTGTCTGAGCCAATTACAATAAAGTCTCTGCAACACCTCACGGCTGTAATTTGCCGGTAGAATCCCAAGGCTCGTGAGAGATAAAATATCCAATCACTGACCAAGAAGCAGAACTGCAGATGTCCACGTAAGGCACCGAAACAAAGCGAGGCAAAATTTTTTTCGCGAAAAACAGGGGTCCTTACATAGCCTATATGTTGCAAGAAACTGCAGTGTTTTCAAGGGTATGTCGACACGAAACATTTTCGCAATATACCGTCATCTCAAGTCATCTCTATTTGATAGGGACCTGAAAAATTACAATTTGCTTTTAGGCGCAAGTTAGAATTCCATAAACTGAGAATTAATGCCACTTAAACAATTGGTCCTTGACATAATTGACACCTCGTGTAAGTCGCTGCACCAATAATAATAATGTCGCTAACTGCAGGTCCAATATCACAGTGTCAGCGAGTAGCTTATAAACAGCTGCTCTTTGCTTCAGCGTACTTACATTCTTGTAGGCTAACATACATGTCAGGGAAACGGAATTTTCCCATCTCTACTAACTGACTTTCACTCCACATTTTTCGCACGTGGCAACCGTGGTGAACGTTGCTGTTGGTTGCGGTTTTACTTCTTATGCTATCTCATTCATTTTAGCTGTAACGTACCGTCCAGTGGCGTGGCGAGGGTGTGTTGCAAGATAAGCTGTACTTCGCAACGTCTGTACAAATACGAGAGCGGCCTATTAGAAGTGGCATCACACTCGTGTCGCGCCACTTCCGATAACTAGGGCCACGATTTTGTCGCGAAAAGATTTTTACCCCACTTTGTTTCAGTGCCTTACGTACACATCTGAACCTCTGCTTCATGGTTATTGGCAGCGTGTCTTTGTTCAGACACTTCTTCCATTTGACTGGACCAATCAGAGTAAGATAACTGTGACTCTGTACGTCTGTAATTTGCGAAGGCAAGTGACAGTAAAATCATCCAATCACAGACGATGTAGCAGATATGCAGATATGCACATGACGCATTGAAACCAAATGTTGCAAAAATCTTTTCGCCATAAAATCATGACTCTACCGATAACCAACTCATTAACTTGTACAGGCGTCGCAAAGTACACATTAAGTCTGAATTAGTGAATATTCACTGGTTCACGCCGATGGATGGAGCAGTTTCAACAAATTGAATCAGTGATAAACCACTGTGAAAGCGGTGACTATTCACTGATTCCGGTGTAGAGATTACCAACATTCCACAAGTAAATTAGCGAATGTTTACGTACTTTCTAGTAATTTTTCACTGGTTCAATGAGTGAAAACCCGTTCTTTGAAATCAACTGAAAAAAAAACGGTGAATATTCACTGATTCACTTGTGAGATGTTGGCACTCTTGAAGGAAATTAGTGAATATTCAAAAATTAAAAAGTGACTATTTTCACTTATTCAAATTTTTTGAAACTGCTCCATCCATTGGCGCGAATCAGTGAATATTTGCAAATTCATATTTAGAGTGTACAGATACTCTGCAACACACTCACGCCCCGCCACTGCTTGCGTCATAAATAGAGCTGGTGATTTTTTTTGTGAAAAGAATTATGCAACATTTTGTTTAAATGCCTCTTATACACATCTGCAACTCTGCTTCATGGCCAGATGGCCAGTGTCTGGTTTTAACTCTCACCATCTTGGGAATCTACCTGCAAATCACAGACGTGTGGTGTAGCAGTAACCTTATTTTCATTGGCACAGTTAAATGACCGACCCCCCGGGCACAGACTAGACTGTAACACAGACGTAAAATGACATGGCGGCTTATTTGATACGGGCGAACTTCGCCGCTTATTGGCTGCCAGAATGTGTTGATACCAGCCCCGTGTATGTTAGGCTCCTGCATGTTACGGCAGGTTTCCTATTGGCCTGGCTGTCGGCTAGCAGGGCAAACACCTTACCCTGATTGGCGGTAGGTGTTTCCGCCATGCTGCTGGCCAGGGAAGCCATTTTGCTGGCGTGTGTGGCAGAGTTCGCCGTCCTACCAGCTATTTCACTTCTGTATTACTAACTATTCTGTGCTAGAGGTCAGTGAACCCACAATTTTTTCCTGTCTCTGCTAATGTATGGTAATATCGAACTCCGCCTTCCAAGCTTCTCGATATTTGAGTGTTCTAATACAAGTTTATTATGAAGTTCATGACACGTTAAAAGTAAATTGGAACACGGAAAAAAAAAAGTTAAAAAATGGCATGCTACGTATGATACAAAATCTCAATTGTTTTTGACATGTGGTGCGCAGGGACAGGCGGTTCAGGATAAAATGAGCCCTCAAAAAACCCTGCTAAATCTCTATTGTCATCAAATTTGTTCCTTTCCGCGCGTAACGGCTAACGACTGGAAACGACTAACCTCTCTGGACACATTACTTGCGGTTTGCGCGTGTAAGATAAATTGTGCAGTCGGTAAGAACTTATATAGTTTGATAAAAAAAATGTAATTGACTATAAAAAAAACACAAATATGTCGAATCCAGTTGATTTAATTTCAGTATTGTTTCATTTAAATTCGAAAATACACGGAACTACATACGGTAAATCATTGCCAACCATACAAGTTGTAAGGCAACTACTATTAATGTAGAATTATATATTATAGTGATTTTTTTTTTTAAGTTTAAATCTTCAGTGCTCACTTTATCCAGAACGGCCTAACCATAGTAGCTGTAATGACGACGAACACACAGAAAAAGCGTTTTCTTAATATTGAGGCTACTTAGGAAATTAGAAATCTTGCTTAACGGCACACGAAACCTTATATGTACTTCTGTTACTCAAGGTGGCAGCAAGGTTTCTGGGGGCCTGGGCAGGAAGTTGTTTGGAGGCTCCAAACATGTGAATCAAAATTTTAGAAAAAATTATTTGCCTACTATTATGGCGAGGAGCCGGGGCCCTATTTAGGTTGGTGGCCCGGGGCATCCTACTACTTTTGCCCCCTCCTTTCAGTGGCCCTGGTGTTACTAAATGTTTCATTAAGAAGTTTTGTACGAAAAAAAATATTTTCAACATTAAAGTTTGTCTTATAGGAAACAACAACAAATTTTTTCATCGTAGATATTATTGCTAAATTATTATAATAACAAAACTATTTTAGTTACAGTTTTTCTTTGTGTTAAAGCTAGTTTATTGAGACAAAAATATGTTGATGAACTGAACCATTGTGTTAGATATACGCCGTTGCTAGCGGATGAAGTTGAGTCACAGACAAAAAAACAGTCATATAAAATGACAAGCACGAGAAAACAAGCAAAAAATAAGTGAACAATACACCAAGGAAGCTAGAAATTACAGTGAGATTTTTTAATGTATGTTGCAGTGGGATTTACAATTAGAATTTATTTGTTTGTGGACATTCGCCATTGCTCATGTTTTGCTGATCAAACCTGTGTTGAATGAATTAAACAATTATTTTAAATAAGAAACTGACTAAATTCCTCTGGGATAGCTTTTTTTTTTTTTTTTTCATTTTTTTTTTTTTTTTTTGTGTGTTTTACATTTGTTTTTTCTTGTTCGTTTTCGTACTTTGACATTCAACACAGGTGTGATCAGCAATACATGAACAATGGCGTATGTCCACAAACTACTAAATTCTAATTAGAAATTGCAGTATTTAACAGACATACAAATATTTTCGAAATAGGAATACAGTTGGTATTTAACCGAATATAAGTCAAAACAGACAAGGATCAAACAAGAACCATTGATGATGATCATATAACTGTGGGTTTTCTGCGCAACTCTGCAATATCTGCTAGTAACAGCGTGCATCCAACAAAACTGCTTCAGTTTGTAATAACCCCTCCACAGTTTCCAAATTGCAAAAATCACTTACAAAAGTCTCAAAATCTGTTTTCTGCTGATCACTTGGTGTTGTGGCTAAGACGATGCTTGAAGACTGAGAGCAGAATTTTTTTGTAAGGTAGAAAGTGTTCGTCGGCAAAAACAGCTGTGCACGACCACCATGCCAAGAACCACAAGACACCTTCAGACTACAACAGCGTAATTAAAATGATGCAAGATATTTGAGGAGCAGACAGTGGACCGTGTGATGGATGTAATGCAGCGTAATCCCTCAAGTCTACTTGTCGAGTTAAAGTGGAACTGTTTATACATTAGCCAACAACATGGAAAGTTCTTCGTAAGAGTGGAAGCGTATGAATTGCCGCTTGTGCAAGCCGTAAGAAGAGACATGTTTTTGGGTTCAACAACCTACAGGCTAGACTACATAGTTCTGCATACACTCTAGATTAAATCGTTTGTTGAATGGTTGTTGTTTCAGTAAATAATAGATGGAGCCACTAATTTGCAGCGAAAAATTTTTCCACCATTTTGTTTTCATGATTTCCGTGCACATCGGCAGCTTTGTTTCATGGTTATTGGCTGGGTGTCTTTGTTTGGATACGCCTCTCATTTGACTGCACCAACCAGAATAAGGTACACCATATAGGTAGAGCCAATGATTTTTGATGAAAAGAATTTTGTAACAATTTGTTTCCATGCCTTACGTGCACATATGCAGTTCTGCTATATGGTCTGTGATAGGATGTTTTTTTTTGTACTCTCAACGTTGCTGGGTTCCACCATAGCCATCTTTAGTAGAAGGCCGCGACCTTAGATCTGGAAACCCTGACAGGAAGGGTCATTTTCACATATTTTAGCTCTCCAAAGGCAATGGCTGTACCTGATTCCTTATTCTGCTCTACATACCAGCGAATCAGGGGAAGTCACTGCCTTTGGCGAGACAAAGAAGTGTTAAAATGACTCTTCCGGCCAGGGTTGCCAGATCTAAGGCCGCGGCCTTCTACTAAAGATGGCTATCGTTCTACACGCAAATAACAGAAGTGTGGTGTTGCCATAACTTAGCTCTGATTGGCACAGTGAAATGAGCAACGCCTCTGCTCTAATACGTTCTGCCAATAACCATGTAGCAGAGTTGCGGATATGCACGTATTGCATTGAAACAAATTGTTGCAAAAATCTCTGCACCAAAAACCGCTGACTCTAACCATACGTTTTTGAGGGTTGAACCTTCCAATCACTGACCATGAAGCTGCAGACGTGCACGTAAGGCAATGAAACAGAATGGTGCAGAAATCATTTCGCCATAAAATCGTGGCTCTAGCTTAATTGATTTTATCCTGGACCAGGTAGCACAAGATTCGTTCCTTGATTCTCTGCAGGCTTGTTATTCGTCAGGAAAACGTCAGGGCTTGTTTTGTAAGAGGTAATCCAGTAGCCAAATTAACTAAATATTTACATGTCTGAAACATATCTGGTGTTGAAAATTATCCACTAACAGGTTTTATCAGTAGCCATAAGCCTCGAGGGCGAATTGCACCGACTGAAATTCTGAACCATTTTGAAGATAACGTCTTCTGTAACAAATTGATCATAAGGGGTAATTAAATTGTTCAACTTATGGAAAATGCCAACCGACAAAACACTCGTAAATTGGGAAAATATAATTTACATACGACAATAGGACATGTTCGGAAGCCGCCGAAAGTAAATAGTCAGTGCCATGAATGCCCAACTGACTGTTTTGTGGCACTTTCTTTGGTGTGAGAACTGTCATCGAAACTAGTACGAATATCTTGTTTGCAGGGTTGCCGCAACAACGTGCTGCCGCCTTCCAATAAAGAATGTTGTGCCAGTGGCCTCTGTACGTAATGATCTGCTATTTTTTCTCGTGGGGCTTCGTCAAGAAACGTATTTATGCTGTGTAAGAACCTTGAAATGCATTGCATCACAGCAGCTGTCTTTATGGTTACAAGATACTAAAAAATGTTGCGTTTTCTTTTGGACACCAGCTGTAATTCAAACAACTGTAAGTTTGTGCGTCTTTTCTAACTGGCCCTTATATTATTTAACACATCATGGAAGGCGCTGAACTAATAATAAAGAAGCGAGTAAATGTAGTCCCAATCGTATTGTATCACCAGGGACCCTGTTTTTTCGCGAAAAGAATTTTGCCCCAGTTAGTTTCAGTACCTTGCGTACACATCTGCAATTCTGCTTCATGGTTGTTGGCAGCGTGTCTGTGTGAAGAGCCGTATCACATTTGACTGAGTCAGTTACAAAAACTTTCCTGCAACACCACACATCTGTGATTTGCCGGTACAATATCAAGGCTCGTGACAGTTAAAATATCCAATCGTTGATCATGATGAATAACTGCGGATGTGCACGTAAGGCACAGAAACAAAATGAGGCAAAATTCTTTTCGCGAAAAAATAAGGTCCCTAGGTATCACTGAGTCAGAACAGCCCATCAGCAGTTTCAGTGCACAGATGTTCTTGGAGGCCACCCTACAAATCAGTTAACCTCGAATTTTCCATGTCTCTTCTGAGTCAGTTGACGACGACATGGATCATTTATATATGCGGCAAAAAAAAAATAGAAATTTCGTCTCTCACTAGAGACGGGAAAAATTCGCGGGTTCACTATAGGCTTGCCTTCAAAAATATATGTGAACTCAAGCATACTGTAGCTGTTCATTAGCTGCTCGCTTCCGCAAGGAAATTGGCATGCGTTTAGTTATATTTTTTTTATTGGCTCAGCGACTTTCAGAAGGTGTCTAATATGTCAAGAGCCAATGGCGGAAGTGACACGAACGTACAGTTGCCGGAATTCCAGCTTGTGCCGTAAATAAAACACTAATTTTTCAAGTCTCTATCCATCACGCTGTGTGTGGTTTACACAGACTGGGTATAGTTGTGATAAAATTTAACATCAGCATGTGATAAAATTTTACACCAGGATGTTTCATTGCCTTTCTAGGACATGTGCAGCTCTACTACATAGTTAATACTGGCAGTGTGTATTTGTGCAAAGACGTTTCTCATTTGACTGTGCCGATAGGAACAAGTTTACTACAAAACTACACAGCTGTGATTTGCAGTAAGAACTCTTCAGACACGCGAGAGTTTAAAACATCCAATCACTAACCAAGGAGTAGGTGTTGCAGATATACACATAAATAGGGACCCATGTTTTTCGCGAAAAAAATGTTTGCCTCACTTTGTTTCGGTGCCTTAGGTGCACATATGCAGTTCAGCTTCGTGGTCAGTGAATGGATATTTTTTTACTCTCACGAGCCTTGGGATTCTACTGGGAAATCACAGACTTGTGTTTTAGTAGGAACGTTAATGTTAGAGACCCCTGTTTTTCACGAAAAAAAATTTTGTCCCACTTTGTTCTAGTGCCATACGCGCACATCTGCAGTTCTGCTTCATGGTTATTGGCAGCGTGTCTATGTGAAGAGCCGTGTATCATTTGACTGAGCCAATTAGAATAATGTTCCTGCAACACCACACGTCTGTGATTTGCCGGTAGAATCCCAAAGCTCCTGAGAGTTAAAATATCCAATCACTGACCACAAAGCAAATCTGTAGATGTCCACGTAAGGCACCGAAACAAAGTGGAGCAAAATTATTTTCGCGAAAAACACGTGTCCCTAATCTATATCCCAGCAACACACTCTTACCTACAGATCAATACACATAAATAAAACTTGACTCGTTGCAATTTCCAGCGCCTGTGCACCTCGACGGTGGATCAGGAACACGTTTAGAGACTTTACCAGGGCCGCACAACTCCCACGTCAGGGCGCGGGCGTCTGGTTATTAGCGCCAATCAGCGTGCGGCATTGCGAGGGAGGATGCTCCACCCCAACTCCTCTACTCCTGTTGCACACACAGGACGACGCCACGAGTCCCTCTACCCCTGTCTCCGTCTCACTCTAGTACAGCATCAAGCGCGTGGCAACCAAACTGTAGATGATGGGAGTGGGGTGAGGATTCCACCACAGCACAGCATAGGCCGGCATACAGAAGGGAAATTACGTGGCGGTACCTTTGCTGTTAATGCTCGGATTCAGTCGCCATATTGAATTTTATCATTTTTCGCTTTTTTTTTTCTTTTTTTTTTTTTTTTCTTAATTCTGGTAAGGAAAATGTTAAATATGTGACTATACCGCAAATTCTATTTTCCTTGAGCTACAATACAAGCATGCCAGTAGAGTTAGTTAGGTCGCAATCAGTCGGGCAAAATATGAATATAGTAAAGTTTGCCGCACAGATTGCGACGTAGTTATAAGTTAACAGCTAAATGAATGTATGTACTGTAGCACAAAGTAAGCAGAATTTGCGGTATAATCGCATTTTTTACATTTTTCTTATTAGAATTTCAAAAAGCGAAAAATAATATAATTCAATATGGCGACTGAAACAGAGTGTTAAGTGGTGTTGTTCTCGGTAAAGTACGCACGTATGAAGACTCTCTTGTCAATTTGAGTCACTAATTTGAGGTGAAAAGTTATTGTTCATCAACTTGTTTCAGTGCCGTAGAACACGTCTGTGGCTCTACTTTATGGCTACTAGTAGGGACCCCTGATTTTCGCGAAAAGAATTTTGCCACACTTTGTTTCGGTGCCTTACGTGCACATCTGCAGTTCTGCTTCGTGGTCAGTGATTTGATATTTTAATTGATACGAGCCTTGAGATTCTACCTGCAAATCACCGACGTGTGTTGTTGCGGGAACGTTATTGTAATTGGTACAGTCAAATGAGAGACAGCTTTTCACATAGACACGCTGCCAATAACCATGAAGCAGAACTGCAGATGTGAACGCAATGCGCTGTAATAAACTGGGGCAAAATTCTTCTCGCGAAAAACACGGGTCCCTACTTATGGGAAGGGACACAAACATTTCCCGACGCTGCACTGCATTATGTTACCACGTGTATCATTTGCTTGCCATTTGGCTTATTCCTGCCCCAGTAACGAAGCAATTTCACTCTCAGACCAGAAAGAACATGATATTGTACTCGTTTATCCATAGGTTTGTAATCGGCTCAAAGGTCGAAAATTATTGCCCCTTGAACTGTAATCCGACGTACTTTAAACCGAAGAAGATGTGTGCATTTGTTTGAATCCTCTCTTGCCCAAACATGAATTTTCAATTTTTTTTTTCTCTAGTCGAATTTCATTCTGGTGTTTGAAACTACTAATTACAGGGCATGTTTCCACCAATTTTGTTTCTCAAGTGCTGCTGCATTGATGGCTTATGCACCTCTAGTTCTCTTAAGTCTAATTGTTCTACATAATACAACTCAGAGCGAGTGTAGAGATCGTTAAGTACCGCCTGTCCTTGGGAACACTCCTCGCTCCGCAGCTGATTCGAATTATGCAACACAACCGTCATTCAGCCATGCAAGTCGCAGGATGCTACATCGGTACGGAACATTCATTGGAAAAAAATACTTGCGATTTCCCACTGCCTCTAGGTAACCAGTAGCTAGGGGCCGGAAAATTTTGCGGATTCAATGACCTGCAGGCTAAAATCCATTGTACTATGCATACTCAAGCCCCGATAATTTGTCCACTAGCTGCTCAGTGGAAAAGCAGACAATGAACGTATAGACGCGACTTGAATATGCATAGTACAGTATATTTTAGCATGCGGGTCATTGTATCAGCGAAATTTTACTGCCCCTACCAGCATCTAGAGACCGGAAATATTGACGGGTTCACTGACCTGTGGCTAGCTTCCAAGAATATCTGTGCATTCAAGCAGACACCACGTATTCATTAGCTGCACGCAGATACAGTGGTATGGGGCACGTTGAGGTATTTTTGTATTATTGGCTCAGAGACTTCCAGCGAATGTCAAATAAGTCAACGGCCAGTTGCGGAAGTAACACGAACTTATACCGGCCGGAATTCTACCGTGTGCGTAAAAGAAAGCGCGAATGCGTAATGTGGATTGTTCCAAGGTGTGCGTTTCTAAATAATGCCTATAACCAACACTGATTTGTCTGTGGAACCACATACTAAATACTCGTAGTTTTACAGACGCGAAATGACATGGCGTCATATTTGATACGGGTGAACTCCGCCGCTCTTTGACTACCAGAGGATGTTGATAACAGCCCCGTGTATGTTTGGCTGCTGCATGTTACGGCAGGTCTCGTATTGGCCTGGCTGCCGGCTAGCAGGGCAGCCACCTTACCCTGATTGGCGGTACGTGTTTCCGCCATGTTGCTGGCCAGCGAAGCCATTTTGCTGGCACGTGTGACTGAGTTCATCATCATACTTGCTGTTTCACTTCTGTATTCCTAAATATTCTGCGGTGGAACCATAAGACTGGCAGGAACAAGTGCAATCTTCAGCCAGTAGCTCACAAGAGGCAAGTAAAGAATTCTCCAGTAATGCCGCTCGGTAGGGACCCCTGATTTTCGCGGAATGAATTTTGCCCGACTTTGTTTCGGTGTCTTATGTGCACGTCTGTGGTTCTGCTTCATGGCCAGTGATTGGAAATTTTAACTGTCACGAGTCTTGGGATTCTGCCGGCAAATCACAGACGTGTGTTGTTGCAGGAACGTTTATGTAATTAGATCAGTCAAATGATATACGGCTCTTCACATAGTCACGCTGCCAATAACCATGAAGCAAAATTGCAGATGTGTACGTAAGGCACTGTAACAAACTGGGGTAAAATTATTTTCGTGAAAAACAGGGTTCCCTACCGCTCGAAGCACAACTTCGGAGGTCACATTGACTCCAAGTGCTCAAAGTGTTTATTCTGAGAAAATATTGCAGGCCATCGAACACAACCACGCTATACGTCACTAAATCTACCTCTTTTTGCCCTAGTTTTCTCATTGATTTTTCGTTCCAAGCAAGTGATTCTTGTCAAGGGGAATTAACGACCTCTCGCTCGTAAGCAATGTCTTCAACATGACGGTCTAGACTGATGGGCAACCTTGAGGCCATCTAGTAATAACCGCCTTGTCGCCTCCTGACCCAAGTAATCTATATCTATTTTAGATTCTTCTATTTCAGTCTACAAGCAGTTTGTCCGCACACTGCTGATGACTTCCATGTGTAGTCGAGGATGAGAGGAATGAGTTTCATAGAATGTCATGAATAGAGGCCCGGTGATTTCGCAAGTTCAACGACCAGCCAGCTGGACTCCAGTCCTATAAACACTATGTCGTCAGCTACTTGTACATTGTCTGCTGCTCCAGTGAGTGGACAGTTGAACATGATGGCAAGGTAGCGCGGGAGTGTCTTCCTTCTAGTTTGCCGGTAGTTTACAGACTTCAAGGAAGAGTTCCAGTAACAATGAATCAATAGCGAAAGTAATCAATGGGTTCAGGAATTTGATTTTTAACGACTTCTCAAGTGTATTCGCGAAATTTCCGGATTTCTTGTCATGAATCTCTTTCAGATTCTTTAATTATGTAGTACATAAACATATATACAGTGTAAAATAGCCTTCTGATCTGTAGGCCAGAACGCACGGGCAGCTGTATATGCAAGTATGATTTTATTGAAAAGAATTTCGCACCAGTTTGTTTCATTGCCTTATGTGCACATCTACAGCTTTGATTCATGGTCAGCGATGAGATGTTTTTAACTCTCGGCATTTTGGGATTCTACCCGCAAATCCAAAACATGTGTAGTTGCAGTAACGGTATTTATTGTCATTGGCAGATTCAAATAACAAACCTTACCTCATAGATACGTGCTGGCAATAACTAGAGGTACGTCAATTTCGCGGATTCATCTGGCAGCAGCCTAGACTTGTCAGTCCTATACACCCATTGGCCACAATCGATTATCTATTGGCTTATAACCGTACAAGCAGGTAGCAAGCGATAGAACTTCGCATTATTTCCTTATTTACCACTGGCTTGCAGTAGTCAAACGCGTTTCATAACAGCCGCCAGCAAGTCACAGACATGACAATGAAGTATACATAATTGGCGTTCAACCTGACCTGGAATATATCTGCGAAATTTACATACCTCTAGCAATAACCAAGAAGCAGAGCTGTAGATGTGCACATAAGGTATTAAAACAAAGTGTTACAGATATATTTTCTTGAAAATCACATGTCCCTACCGAGTAATAAAATGTAGGTTAAAAAGTACCAGCCACTGTGTATGATCTAAGAAAAATCGTTGCCTTCGTTGATAACATGCCTTGTTCACAAGTGGCAATAAGTCTCCTACTTTAAACATGTATTAGATGAATAGCTGTATTCTGAACAATATCTAATAGAGTTGAGTGATTTTATTTAACTGTTCTTATTGTTAAATAAGCATCGATCAATTATAAAACAATGACGGCCCAACAAACCAATCCAGACTCTTATCACATGTTCTTCTGGCCAAACTAATGTTTCAACACTTGAAAAAAAAAAAAAAAAAAATCAACGCGTAAGTCAGGGACTTAACCGTATCGAGGGTTTGCGTCTTACGTTTTTTGCGTTTTTTTCGTCATCCCGTACCTTAGTATAAACCTATCTTACTTCATGATACTAAGTATTTTGAACTTCAGTAGGCTAACAGAAATATGTTAAACGTTTTAATTGTTATCTTACGTGTGATATATTAGTCACTTATTGCAGAAACTACACATGTCTGCTTTTTGTTGGTAACTTAGTAAACTCGGTGTATAGAGCCTTCCCAAAACTGTGAAGCCCGCAAAGTTGTTCATTACGATATTAAGGGCCTCGCCTACTACGCGCTTAAAATGCGTTCCAACGTGTCGTAAATACGTTTGTTTACAAAACTATTATGCTTGTTGTGTTAATGCACGGAAAGAAAATACACTTCAAACGATGATGGAAGGGTGGTTTCAAAGCATCACGTCGACTAGAAAAATCATTTCGGAGCTCGAAATTGCTAAAAAAAATTTTTTTTAACTTGTTGTGTCCGGACATTTACTCACAGTATTCGTGTAAAACTACGGTGGAAGCATGCAAAGGACTTTGCTTAAAACTTTACACCAATAAAAATATGTGGTCACCAATGAAAATGTCAGTCAGGCGAGTGATATACGATATAAATGCACGCCTTTTCAGTGTCTTGCAGTAATGATATTTCACCAGATTAGCCGGTCACTAATGCTCTTGACACCGTGCCTCACTCACACAAACACACGGCCAATAGGCGGGCGCCTTAAGGGTGCGGTCTACCACAATTTTCATTACCATTTATTTTCTATTATTATTTGTAACAGATATTTTTTTCATATTTTAGACACAAAATTTGACTAAATTTTGCTTTTATGAACTTATTTTATTTCTCATAGTTTTCGCATAATGGCTTGTTAAAGTCGAAATTTGCACGTTTCCGTTTTAAGGACTACACTCAAACCAACTGATATACCAAACTAAAAAAAATCACAGTGGATAAAGCCATTGCGGGCTACAATGTCATGTTCATAAATATAAAGAATAGAAATTATTTGTACTAAAAAAAATTATTTTCAGTTTCAGCATTTTTAAAATACAAATAATATTTATTCTTTATTTTTATGAGCATGACAAAATCTGAGAATACAATAAAATTATCTAACACTCCCCCCGGTTTACCCTAAATTCGAACTTATAATGCGTCCAGCCAGGTAAGCGGCCATAGTTCCCTGCACGATGGAAGATGGCGGATGGAAGAAAGTGGTTGGGGAGGGAAGATGGAAACTGGACGAGGAAGGTCATGCGTGGCCTCGCGTGAACCACAGTCGCAAGTGTTCCTCTGACCGTGACCTCGCTCACTGCGAGACAGCTTCCCTGTAACCTTGACGCAAGAGATGCCTTCAAGCCTTTGTGAAAAGCTACACTGAAATAAAAGTATTGTTGTATGTACCACATTACCGTTAAAATAGAGACAGCAGCCCTGTTCGGTTGTCAGTACATCTCGATTGTCCTTACAACGTGTTTTGTTGAAGTAACAGTGTGAAATTTAAATGGAACAAAGAGAACCTGTATTTTACAGAAGATACTGTAATTTCTACAGAATACATTGCTGTAGGAACAATCCGGATTTTACCGACAGCTAAACACGACTTGCTGTCCATTTTAAATATAGTATCATACCTGCAACAATACTTTTCTTTCTGTGTGCTTGGTGGAATTAGCCAGGTCTGCTCAGTCACACTACACAGCAAAAAAAAGTACTTTTACAAATAATATGTTTGGAAACTAGTTTCCAAAATATATTTATATAACTTTACAAAACTATGGTAAACTTTACAGGAAATACTCGAGAACAAACAAATATGTGTATATATTTTTTAAAAAATACTACAGGAAGCATAATTTGTAAACCTCTAAATCATATTTTTTCTTATCTACAACGTAACTGTAAATATCACAGCCATTTCATATTAAATATTATGTTTTTTTTTTTTCATACAAAATACTGGAGTTGCTACACGGAAGTTGATTCCACTTTCCAAAATATTGAAGTAGGAGATAATATAGATGGTTTGACTGCGAGAGGCCCTTTTCTTCTCAAGGACAGTCTACATTACGTAAAAGCACAGAACAGGTAGGTATACAGACGTGAAATAACATGGAGCGGCCTTTGGCAATAGCTAGGGACCTGAACAATTCGCGTTTTCTTTTAAGCACAAGCTAGAATTCTACGAACTGTAAGTTCGTATCACATTCACAATTGGTCCTTGACTTATTTGACACATCTTGTAAATCCCTGAGCCAATAATTAAAATCTTACTATATGCAGGCCCGTATCACTGCGTCATCGAGCAGCCAATGAGCAGATAATGTCTGCTTGAATACACATATATTTTTGGAGGCTAGCCTACATGTCAGTGAACCCGCATATGTTTCCTGTTTCTGTCAATAGCGAGCTCGTCCTGAGTCTGATGTAGTCTTACAGGTGTTCTGCGTGGTTCCTTGTTGGTTACTGCGGGCTGAGAAGAATTACCAGAGAGCTGTATATTTTACCAAAGTCGTGGATATATGTGGTCCACGATACACTGCGCATTTTTTAAGCTCTAGTTACATTTTTCCTTTCAGTTAATTTATATTTTTCTGGCATTTTTGTTGTAAACAAATCATCTTATATGTATAACAATCAGTGTACACAGACGGTCGAGTACTCAAAAGTAAACGACTAAAATTAAAATAAACAATATTTTTTTAAAAATAATTCTTGCAGACACAGTGGCTGTCGTGTGCTTACTGTATCACGAACCACTCATGAAAACAATTGTACACAGTAAAAAAAATTTTACTTTTACAAAAAGGTTTCTTTGGAAACCAGTTTTCAAAAAAGTTTTTTGTAACACTACGAAAAAATTTGAAAAAATTTACAAAAACCTTGTACTTTTAAAGATTTTTTTGTATATTTACAAATATTTCTGTACATCTACAAACAAATTTTGTATATTTACAGTTAATATCTGGTTCATTTTACAATAATTGCTTGTAGTGTTGCGACATTTTTTAAAAATAGTTTCCAAAAAATCTTTTTGTGAGAGTACGAAATGTTTTGTAAAATGTGAAAGTTCTGCTAGGTTTATTTTGTTTCAATTCGAAAAATCTGCTCATTAACATTATTTTACTAGTTCCCAAAGTTGTTTACGATATTTGTAACCACTTTATAAGGTTTCTGACAACTTACTTTTATTATCTGACTGATAATGTTCTGATATTACGTTACAAGAATTTCCTTGTAAACGTACAATTGTTTTTTACGGTGTGCATATTTGTATACACGTGTGATTGGACAGCAGTTCACGCTGTCTCTAGTGCCGGATTGGCGGAGCTCCGTGTGCACTTGAAATAGTAGCCACTCGCTTCCAATAGGAGCGATGACCAATTAATGGGCAGATACATGCAAAATTCGCGTTATCATTTGGTATAAGGATAAACTTCACTTTCCTATACATAACAGAGCATAATCTGCTATTCAATTGGCCACGAAATTTTATGTGTTGTCATTTACGTGTGTTACGTCTTTACAGAGATTGGCCTCTCTACAGTGTAAGCATTCTCCGCGGCAAGTCACGACAATATCGGTCAGCGGGAGACGTCGAACGAGCCTATAGTCACTTGGAGTCTAGTCAGCTGTCAGAAAATTTGCTCCAGTAAGTTTCAATGTCTTACGTGCACATCTGCAGTTCTGCTTCATGGTCAGTGATTGGATGTTTTAACTCTCACGAGTCTTGGGGTTCTACCGAAAATCACAGACGTGTGTTGTTGCATGAACGTTATTGTAATTGGTAGAGATGATGGTATATCGCGAAAATGTTTTGTGCCAACATAGCCTTGAAAACACTGACACAACGTAGCTGTCTATACACCAATAACGTGCATCAAATATTATAATAGCGGTATTCTTATTGGCTAGGTCAAATAGGGCAGTAGCTCCACGTACAAGGAAAAGCCAGTAATCTTTTGATAAGCTGAACGCACGTTTAAGCCTAGCAAATAGTCAAGTTTTTCCGCGATAAACCATCATCTCTAGTAATTGGCTCAGTCAAATGATATACGGCTCTTCACATAGAAACGTTGCCAATAACCAAGAAGAATAATTGCATACGTGTACGTAAGTCACTGAAATAAAGTGGGTCAAAATTATATTCCCGATCAATGAGTGTTTTCATGCATATATATTATTGATTCACAATCATCAAGGAAGCGTTTCGGTAACAGTAACCCAATCACAAATATAATTGCCGTAAACAGGAGTTTGAAATCTAACGTCTTCGCAAATGAATTAGCGAAATTTCAGGGTATCTAATTATCTGTCAGATGACTAGACGCCAAACAGCGTAGGCTTGTTTGACGTCTCCTATTCGTTTACAGAAAAAGTCGTTACCTGTAGTGGAGAATGCTTCAGTTCAGTAACTTAAGTTCTATGGTAGAGTGACCAATCTCCAGCAAAGCGGTCGTACAAGTAAATGACATCGCGTAGAGGATCTTGACTAATGGAAACAGCTGGTGATTTTTGTTGAAAAGAATTATGCAACATTTTTTTTTTTTTTTTTCAAAGCCTCAGGTGCACGTCTGCAGCTCTCTTTCATGTTCAGTGATTGGCAGTTTTTAACTCCCAACTTCTTTGGTGATCTCCTTCAAACTCACAGACTTGTGATATTGCAGTAACCATATTCTCGTTATGGCACAGTGAAATGAGCGACGCCTCTGGACAAATGCACTGCCAATAGCCACAAACATAGTTGTGGATGTGAGCGTGATTCATCGATACAAAATGTTACATTGTTCTTTAAACCAGAAATCTCCGGCTCTGCCAATGGAATAGCACACTGTGCTATGGAATGTACAGGGACAGTGAAGGCAAGTGTATTACTAAATAATAACCCGAATTTATTTAGGTCTGTTGCCGGGGACGTGTCAACAGAGTGGCCCCTCCGTTAAGGCCACGATCTTTAATTTATTTGAAAAAATTGCAAATAACTGGAATATTTTTAAACTAAATGCTTTGAAAATATTTGTGACTGTGTACGATACACAGTTTTGTCAAAGCGTTTTTTAACATAATGTACCGTTTGCTAGCAAAAAATTAGTTTGCTCAGTTTTGACAACAAATTATGTGATATTTCAGGGAAAAAACAAAAAATCTGTTTGGTGTATTGCAACAGAAAAATTCAGATACAAACGATGATGTATAGGTATTAAAACTGTAAGATTGTATTTTTGATATATGTATTAATTTTCGTTAAAAAAATTCGAAATCACTGCAAAACTAAAGGGCGAGGCCTTAAGTAAACCTCGTGGAGGAGGGTGGTGCCCCTTTTTCTTTTCCCACATTTTAATTTTTCCCTCATTTTCCTACGTTTACTTTGAAGATTGACATTGGTTTAATTGCGTAGTACAGATCACATCCGAAGATTAAAAGTGAGTTATTATTTTATTTAATTAATTCGCCCTTCCTCCTCCCCGGCCTAAAAAGTCCCTGTTTCTAGCTATTATTAGAGACACGAGTTTGTCGCTAAATACTTCTGTCTGAATGCCTTTACGTGCATATCACCAGCTCTGCTTCGTGGTTATTGGCTGGGTTATGTTCAGACACGTCTCTCAGTTAAGAGTTAGTGGACCGTAGCTTTTATTTACGTTTGAGGCACTGAAACGGGGAAGGCGGTAAGTCGAATATAACCCGTGCGACAAACACCTCACCGCCTAAAGGCGCGGAGTAATAAACTGGCGTGAAGTGTTTACGTAGTAACGGTTTTTCAACGAGACTTGAAGCTATGACCCTGTAAATTTATTTGGGGAAAGTATGTGGTAAAGTCCAATGCAGTTTCTATGATTTTGTTTTACCATTACGGTTGATATTTTCTCGATTACAGCAGCGTGAAGAAGTAATTTTTGGCACTTTTGAGGAGCTTGATAATCATGTTTTCAACTATCGGACTGCACTTTTAAAATCATAGGAACTTAATTTTAAGTGTGTTTTCTTTTCGTAGATAAACGTATTAGAAACATTTGTAGTAACTATACATGAAAAACGATTATACGTACCACGCTACAGCACGTCTCACGCGCCAGGTCCATTAACTCTTAACTGCACCAATCAGAGTAAGGTTATTGTGATACATTACGTCTGTTAATTGCCAGCAGACCTTCCAAGACAAATGTCAGTTGAAACATCCAATCAGAGGCTATGGAGCAGAGCTGGAGAAGCGTACATAAAGCAATGAATAAGGGCCGCTGTTTTCCTCGAAAAGAATTTTGCCCCACTTTGTTTCAAAGCCTTACGTGCATATCTGCAATTTCTGCTTCATGGTTATTGGCAGCGTGTATTTATGAAGAACCGTATATAATTCGACTGAGCCATTTACAATAACGTTCCTGCAACAACACACGTCTGTGATTTGCCGGTAGAGGCCCAAGACTGGTGAGAGTTAAAATATCCAATCACTGACTACGAAGCAGAACTGCAGACGTGCACGTAAGGCACCAAAACAAAGTGAGGCAAAATTCTTTTCACGAAAAACAGGGGTCCCTAGCAATATAACCAAAAGCGGGAAAAATCTTTTCGCCACAAAATCGTGGCTCTAGTATGCGATGTCTGCAAACCATATCACCACGTGACAGAAGACATTCCATTCTACCACTGTAGTATAGTGGATGCAAGTTAATAAATAACATACATCCACTCAGCGATACAGGGAAAAACCGTCGTAAGGCGACGAGGGAACACCCTGGTTGGTCGCGGGCCAGTCCCACAGGTCTGCGAGGTAGACCTTGGCCAGCTGAGGTCTTCTCTTCTCAAGAAACAGGTTCCCGCAAACCACGCGCAGAAACCCCCCACACCCCCAGCCTTGTTTCACGTTTATTGCTGCAGAATAAAATCTTAGGTATTCCCCTTGCGAGGCGAGGGTATAGTCAACGACAAAAGCGAAGCAACGCGGAAATAATGGATGGAAGCCTATTACTGTTCCACGAACTTAGTCAAATGTAGAGGAAGGCCGTGATTATATCTTAGTCGTCTGTGGCCGTGACCTTGGATGTAGTAACCCTACAAGGAAAGGTACTGTTACTAGCGCTTCCCACACTCTCATGGGTAGAGCCGCTAGTTTTTTTTTTTTTGTGGGAAAAATGTTAGAATTTATTGGTTTGTGGACATACGCATTGCTCATGTTTTGCTGACTAAACATGTGTTGAAGGACATGGTACGAATACGAACAAGAAAAAGAAAATATAAAACACACAAAAAATTAAAAAAAAAAAAGCAATCCTAGAAGAATTCTGTAAGTTTTTTTTCTCCTAAAAATAATTAATATATGTATTAGACAACAAAGAATTCTAGAGATAGAATTCAATCGAATATCGACACAACACCCAGGCACAAATATAGAACCAAATTCCAGATATGAAAAAAGATGGAAATAGACAAAACCCAGTGAACAGTGGACAACAAACAAAAGGCAATAGACAACACAAGTTAAAACCAACGAAAAAATGCAGCATTTCGGGAATTGTGATCTATTCCCGTCTTCAGACTGAGACACAGCTGGCCGAACACCAAGATGCAAATGGAGTTTGTTAGAAAATTTGGATTTATATAGCCTGGGTGGTCACTAAGCTTCTCGACCAATGGTGGCAAAAAAAATTGTGCACCAACATGGTTTAGTGTCTTACGTGCACAGCTGCATCTTTACTTCAGGTCAGACGTTGGATGTTCTTAATTCTCAACTTCCTGATGTTCTTCCAGCAGATAACAGACGTATGGTATCGTAGTAACATAAGTCTCATTGGCACAATCAAATTATTTCTGGTGAAAAGAATTATGCAACATTTTGAATCAATGCATAACTCTCACATCTACACCTCTGCTTCGCGGCTATTTGCGGAGTGTATTTACGCAGAGGTGTCGCTCATTTGACTGAGCCAATGAGAACACGGTTACTGCGACACCACACGTCTGTGATTTTTGCCGGGTAGATCCCTAAGACAGTATGAGTTGAACTATGACCGAGGAGTCTTGAATGTGGCAACGCTGCATCGGAGGCCTACTGCCGGTCGCTCATTGGTAGCCCTATTCTGTGTAGACGTGTACACGCCACCAAAGCTGCATATAGGCGCATTACAGAGACGAGGGCAGTCAAGAAGTGACAAGCAGCAGGCCCCCGAAACAGTGTTGCCACATTCAAGACTCCGACCTTCTTCTAAAGACGACCATCGTTAGAGACTGGTTTTACACGAAACGAATTTCGCCCCACTTGTATCATTGCTTCACTTGCACAGCTGCAATTTTGCTTCATGATTATCGGCAGCGTGATTGTATGAAGAGCCGTATGTCATTTGTCTGAGAAAATTACAATAACATCTCTGCAAGACCTCACTGATGTGATTTGCCGGCAGAATCCCGAGGCTCGAGAGAGTTAAAATATCCAATCACTGACCGCGAAGCAGAACTGCAGATCTGCACGTAAGACACCGAAACAAAGTGGGGCAAAATTCTTTTCGCAAAAAAACAGGAGTCCTCAATTATATGCAGTAACGGGTAGTGATATTTTTCAAAGGTTGAATTGTTAGTGCTCACTTTATCCCGGACGAAGTATGGCAGACGTGTCCTTGATCGCTGATTGGCCATATCGCCGTCACGTGCTGAATGCTTGTACGGTGCACGGTCCGGTACTATCACGTGACCACAGTTCGTGCAGGCGTCAATTGTGCAGGTGTGTCGTTGCTTACTGAGACGTTTAGCGCTCGTATAGTTGGATAAGCACGTTTCCTTAGCTCAAGTTCCTATCCCTAGAGCTGGCCTTGACTGCCAAGTGCTACGTGACTGCTCTCTGTGTGCTTTTATACAGTTTGTGCTCACTGCGTGCGCGGAATTTATTTTCCACTAAGAGGACGTAAACTGCTCGCGAATTATTGAAAAAATTTTAATCAACAATTATTGAGCAACGGTGTCACGCTGAACCCGCTTTCGGGAGGTCACGGTTTTGATCCCTGACCCCGGCCAATTTGATTTCGGTTTTCCATAGTTTCCCGAAATCGCTCCAGGTGAATAACTGGAATGGTTCATTAACAAAGACCATGGCCGACTCCTCTTCCATCTTCCGTCATTGTACCGAGTTGTGCGTCATGGTCTTAAGGGCGCGGTCTACGGCAATTTTCATCATTAATTAATTTTTTTATTTGTGCCAGATAATTTTCTTCTTATTTTAGACACAAAATCTGACTAAATTTGGCTCTTACGAAATTTTTTTTTATCTGTCATAGTTTTCACGTAATGGCTTGTTAATGTCATATTTTGCATGTTTCTGTTTTAACGACTACACTAAAACCAACTGATATACTAAACTAAAAAAAAAAAAAACACAGTGGATTAAGGCTTTGCAGGCTACAATGACATGTTCATAAAAATAAATAATAAAAGTTATTTGCATTTTAAAACCAATTATTGAATTTTTTTTAAATTTAAATTTTCAGTTTTAGCAATATAAAATCAAAATAATTTTTATCCTTTATTTTTATGAGCATGACATTGTAGCCTGCAATGTCTCTATCCACTGTGATTTTTTGAGTTTGGTACACGGTCGTAAAAGAACAGGTCTGGACACTCGCCTATCTACCAATGTATTTTGCTTGACCCCCTTGTTGTTTGGCTGTAGTTCGTCAAGTTACCGAGAATGTCGTACTTTTTGGCGCTGTTTTCCGGGCGGTCCGTCCACTTTTTTCCATTGTTAAATTTATAAAGTAAATAAAGATTGCTGGAGCCTTTTCTTAAATTTGTGAACGAAAAAAGTATTTCATAAATTGATAAAAAATACGTTTTGATAAATTGTTTATCTTAGCGGAAAGGAAGTGGGCGGAGTTTAGTCCGACCGCCGTAACATCAGCGCCAATACAACACAATATTCTCGGTAACTTGGTGAACTACAGCCAAACAACAAGGGGGAGAAATATCCAGGCGAGTGTCCAGACCTGTTCTTCTACGGCCGTGGTTCGGTATATCAATTGGTGTTAGTGTAGTCGTTAAAACGGAAACATACAAAATATGACTTTAACAAGCCATTACGCGAAAACTATGAGAGCTAAAAAAATTTCATAAGAGCCAAATTTAGTCACATTTTGTTTCTAAAGTAAGAAAAATATATGTTGCAAATAAAAATAAAAAAAATGGCGATGGAAATTGCGGCAGACCACGCCCTTAAGGCGGCCGCCTGGTGAAGGGTGTGTTCGTGTGTGTGAGTCGATCATAGGTGATGCGCTACGAGCCACGCTGGCCGGCACATGTATTGTAATATCGCCTCTACTGCCAAAGTCGCAAACGCGCGCGCAGTGTTCTCGCAGTAACGTTTTTACTGCGGGACTTTAAGCGGTGGCCCTATCATTTTGTTGAACGCGTCACTGCAACAAAGTTCTGTGTAACTGTTAAACTTTGAACTACGTCGGCCACAAACAAAATAATGTGGTCAACTCTTGAAGTCCAATACGAAAAAGGATAACAGTAAAACACTGCACGCTAGCTGAGTGGCTTGCACGGAGAGGCGATAATGCTTTACATACGTCGGTCAACGGCAACCTTACCGCTCCTGCCTCACACACAAACACAACTTATCTAGGGAGGCCCCTTAATAGCACGTGTCTATCAGCATCTTGAATTTTTTTTTTACCTGATTCCATATTTGGCATGAATTATTTTTCATAAGGACTTAACGTATTATATTTCTATTAATCACGCTTATTGTACTCAGCATTTTAAATAATAATTATTAGATAATTAAGCTAATTCGAAATTTAAGAAAATAATCCTCTCTCACCATATATATTAAAGAACACATAACTCAGAGTCAATTTTGTCCAAAAATACGTACCTGATAGTTAAAGCCATGAACATTTCGTGAAAAGAATGTTGTCCCAGTTTGTTTCAATGACTTACATGCACATCTGCAGCTGTGCTTCATGGTTATTGGCAGCGTGTTTATACGAAATGACGTATCTCATTTGACTGCGCCAACCAGAGTAAGGTTACCGCGACACCACAGTATGGTACTTGCAGGTAGAGTCCTAAGACACGTGGGAATTAAAACAACAAATCACTGACTACGAAGCAGAACTGTACATGTGCACAAAATACACTAAAACAAACCGAGGCAAAATTATTTTCGCGAAAAGTCCATGGCCCTACTGATATTAAAATGCAATGTTTCTGTTAAGACACGTTGACTATAATTAGAGGTGATGGTTAGAGATGGTGATTTACCGCGGGAAAACTTGACATTTTGTTAGGTTTCAACGTAGGTTCAGCATTTCGGAAACATTGTTTATGCTACTAGCTACCGTAATACGTATAACGGTTACCCTATGTGACAAAACCAATGAGAATTCTGGTAGTGTATTATTTTACGAATGTGATTCGTCTATAGACAACTTTGTCGTGTCGGGCAGTCAACGTTCAATAATGTATGATGCAAGAAACTGCAGTGCTTTGAAGGCTACGGTGGCTTAAGAAATGTTCGCGATAAATCACCATCTCTAGTGATGGTATATCGCGAAAATGTTTTGTGCCAACATAACATACCCTTGAAAACGCTGTACTTTCTTGCAACATATTTGATTCGGTAAAATACTTCTGACACAGTGTAGCTCTCTGCAGACGAATAACAGGCATCAAATTATACAATATCAGGATTATTATTGGCTCAGTCAAATAGGGCAAAAGTTCCAAATACAAACAAAAGCCAGTAATCTTCTGGTAATGAAGGTGTTTTGAAATCCAGCAAACAGTCAAGTTTTCTTGCGATAAACCATCATCTCTATCAATAGTTCGTAACATTCTTTATTTATTAAACGTACATGGATAATTTGAACAAACGATGTGACACAGCCTCTTAACTTAAAGGCGTCGGACTTGCAAATACGTCCACTCAGGTTGCACAGTTCCGCAATGCAAGTCTGTCAACGACCAGAGTGAGAGAGAGAGAGAGAGAGAGAAGATAAGAGAAGGAGTGAGAGAGTTTGTTATGTAAACATTCTTCAAGTCTTCGCACGGGTTCCCCTTGTCGGTCGACCAATTAGCGCGTATCATGTTGCTAGGTGTAATACTGGATCGTCATGGTTGGTCTTGTTTGCTTTCTGGCCAACTGTCCTCGCTTTCTCGTAGACAAGCTACTTCGTGTCAGGGCAGTCGCAGTCCGCGCACTGACCAGTCGAACGTTTTTGAAAGTTCCCATACGCTTCCTTCCTGCTACTTCCGTCACGCTTATACAGCTTCATTTGTTTCTGTGGAAATTTACCTACGGAAATGTTATGGAGAATTAGTACCCCTGTTGCTAGAAAAAAATGTCATTTTCCAGAGTTTCTGAAACTTCGTTTAAGAAAAATATTTTATAACTAATTACTATCATTTCTTTCGCTACACTACAATTAACTATTGTAAATTCGGAGGAACATTTTTAAAATAAACAAACCCTAAAAAGGTATGTATGCTTGCGAACTATTTTTTTTTTTTTTTTGTTATTTACATAAAATTTTTGTTGCAAGAATAGTTTGTAATATCAGGGCAAAGTGTTCCATTAATAGTTTCCAATAGTTGAGTATATTTGTGAAATGTGGTAGATCACCGAATATTACTATGATTTTGTTTCATATCTAACACAGCATTGTTCGTAAATAGAAAAATCAATTCGTTCCTGTACAGAATAGCACATACCAGAATAAACTGGAATTATCAGGGAAATGGTGGCCACCTGGAAATATCAGGAAATTTGCTTCGTTCATTTTCAGCTTCCGCAAAAGTCGTAGGAAGGAATGCAGTGGAGTTTAGAGAGCACTATAGCATTTTTTATTTTAAAAAATTACTGTCATGCAGAGGATAGTTAAGTTCCTAGTTATTTATGCTGAATATTTTGTCAGTTCACTTGCAGAATTGTCAGAAAGGACTTGAAAAATTTACCTTTGTTTGAAATATATGCTGAATTAAATGCTAAAATGTTATTTTCATACTTGTGGAAATCAGGGAAATTTTTGGTTTTCTGTATGCCTTCCTGTATAGCTATTTAGGAAAAAAATTAAAAACGGTTCCTAACTTTATTGGTACGTAGTAACTGATTGAAAAACATACCTTGATATTATTTATCAAGCTTATTCTTGTAAGAAAACAAAACATTTTTACAGTATGCTTTTTTAAGTATAATAAAGGAAAAAATACCTACTGTACATAACACAGGTAACGATTCTTAGGTTTCTCTTGTATGTACATTTCTGAGACTCAACGATATAATGTAAAGAGTATCCAAAATTAAATATTTGTGTATTTTTTATTTCTTACTATTTTTTTACTTTAATTTTGACATTGTCTTATGGAACGTGTTCTCATGGTATTTTTGACGTTTTGAGAAAGTTTATGATTGATGTAGGGTTTTGGGAAAAAATGGGCTGATGGGGGAGGAATGTCTTCTGTTTTCTATATCCTTCGTTTTCAAAATCTCTGTTTGTAAACCTTTACGCTACCAATGCCTTAGTAACTATTATGAAAAATAAATAGGAAACTATATAAAGAATATATTGCATTTACACTCTTAACACACTTATACCCTAAAAGAACAATTTTAATAACGCGTTAAGTTGACAAACTTTTTATTCTGTAACTCTTTTACCGTAAGTTTCTACTGAATTCGGTGCTTACGTTAAAACGTATGCAATTTTTTATTGATTTTAAATAAATTCAGTTTTCTGTAATATTTTCTGACAATTATTTGACTGGCGAAGAAATGTTAGTACGTAAACTATTGTAGTCATGTAATGGATTTATGTTTAGCACACGAGAACTCTATTGCTGAGGCGTATACCTACGAGGGTGTTGAAATCCTCCCACGGAATGCCTTTCAAGGCGCCGGCGAACCAAGAGAAAGTTGTTATTTCGAAGTTGGCAGAGAAGGCGGGCAGCCAAGAGAGACTCGCTTTAGGAAATGCGACGTTATTAATTACAGTCATTTGGGGTAACTTCGTACCTGGCAGGTAAACTTTGTACCACCATGCTAGTTTGATTTCAAATAAAGTATCAAAGATTCCATTAATACTGCAGTCTCCTTAATAAATAAATTTGTAAATCTTCACGAAGTGCGTTTAATGGTTGGAGGCCACAAAGTCATTTTATAAAAGAAATTGCTTTGTACAACGTTACCCTTAAATTTTACGAAGTTGTCCCAAACAACTGTATGTATGTGGTTAGAAAGGAAGTCGGTGTTGGTCTTGAGATGATAGTTAGAGACACTGGTATATCGCGGGAAAAGTTGATTGTTTGCTAGGCTCCAACATGCTATGTATAACAATGGAGGTTTTGTATCGACATTGGCTATAGTTTATATGATGCACTGTGTCCCTCTTCAACAGACCCAATTAGAACTGTGCAGTTTTAGCACATACCGTGTGAGATTTGCCAGAGAACTGTTCACACGTGTTGCGTTTGCGATACTACAGTTTATTGGAGACTATGTGAAACATTTTCGCGATTTTCCAGTGTCTCTAATGGTAGTAGTAATACAACAGATGCGAACGACTCCATTTCGAATGAACAGCCAAACATTTCTGTACGTTACATATTTTTTTAAAACTGTTTGATTATTTTTAACAATGACAGGAAATTTGCGAATTAAATCTGCAGACTACTAAACTGTAATATATATAAGTAGTGCCTACTTATATTTCCGGTCTTGTATAGTATCAGTGCTAACATTTTGCTATATTTATTGGTATACTCATTTTTGTTAACTTATGTATAAAAAAACATGCCTATGAGTTACTAGTTCACGTCTTATACGTCTACCGAGAGGTTAGATTTCTGTTGTGGTACTTTCGGAATTTTCATTCATGAAGCAAAAACAGGCGAGGGAAATCAATAAATCAACACGTAGAAGAGAGACTAACTGGCAACCTAGTTTGCAGCCACGGTGTTGTGCGAGTTCAGTAATGGCTAGACTCTACTGTCCTACGTATTTTCTAGGATTAGCTTTTGCTCATTCGTCAATGACGAAATGAGTATCTAGTTTTACTACAATGCCGGTATTTCCTGGTTTGTTACAGTTTTTTTACCAGCCCATACCTATAAGAGCGCAGAATAAAAACAATTTCTAATAGAAAAGTATTATAGATATACTAGTGTTTGGATTCTATTTTGTCCTAAAAGAACTAGGAAAATTTTGGAGTCACAAATTCCTTTTATTTACGTCCTTGCGTTGCTCCATATCGTTGAATGGGTGCAGAAGGAATTTACTTTGAAATATAAGCAAGAACTTGATCCCGCACATAATTAACATAACCTGTACCAACGCCAGTATAAACACTACTAGTTCTACGAGGAAAACGAGCAAACCGCCTGACCTTGCCCGAGCTGACAGACCTGTTTTTACTCTGCCGTAAAGGTAAACTGTAAATTTTTTTGTAGAAATTACAAAGGATTTTCGATGTAAAAGTGTAACGATATTATATGTGAAATTATTTATTTGCAAAGCTGCAAGAAACTTTTTTTCTTCGTACGAAAACTCAAGAAAACTTTGTAGTCAATCAAAATCCCAGGTTTGTCGGAAGTCGGAAACAGCAAGTTTTACACATAAAACATCTTCTACTATGTATTGGGATCGCGGTGGCAGAATGCTCAGGCCATTGGTCTCCCTCCAAGGCGATCCGGGCTCGATTCCCTATGGGGTCGGTCCCCGGATTTTCTCATGTGTGAATCGTGCCGGACGACGGTCGGTGGGTTTTTTCGAGGATCTCTCGTTTCCCCCGCCCCTTCATTTCGGCGCTGCTCCTTGCTGTCCTCACGTCACCACTTACCAGCGCTGAAGACTTCGATGTTAAGTGGTGACCAAAATCACTCACTCTCACTATGTATTAAGCTGTGATATACAAACCACAACCTCTGGTATGTATTTACATGGGATACAGTGACTGTATGTAGAAAAGGCCTCGCTGTAAAACTAATAAAATTAAATAAAGGAACAGTACTTTGGTTATATAACAAAGGGCGAACATCATATATATATATGTGTATATATATATATATATATATATATATATATATATATATATATATATATATATATATATATATATATATATATATATATATATATATATATATATATATATATATATATATTACACCCACGATTATTTCGCAGATAATATATTCTATGTCGTGTTGAACGTTTAGAACATATATTTCAGTGTTACTTCTGTGACGCAATAAGAGTGGTTCTGGTACGCACTTGACGACCTCAAACCAGTAACAACTAAGGAAATACTTCGTGGAGATATCACGTGACATCCACTTGCACAGTTAGGAGACAATGGCTAATCGACTGTGGCCAGTGTGTGCATAGGACTGAGAATTCTAGACTGATGCCAGATGAATACACGAAATACTCGTTCCTTTGTATAAAGGTGTTGGGTTAACAAATGTAAGAGAAAAAGGATCGAATCTTGGTTCGTGCACGTATTGATCCTTCCACCAAATTGTATTAAATAAAAGTTACACGTCAGTTATATTTCAAGAACAGGATAAATATCAGTTTAATCCTATTTCAGCGTAATCCAAGTACAAACTATTAGAAACGATATACTTTGGTCTATTGGGCGACAATACTGTTTGGAAATTGTGGCGTTTCGAAAATGAAATTTTTAAAGCATTTACATTTTAGTAGCAATCTTAATAATTGGCGCATTTTCTAGTATTGAATATGTTGCGACTCCAATGGCACGTAAGCTAGACTGCACTGTATTATACATTCCAAAGTGTTATATGTTTGTCCATTGGTATTCTCACAGATATTTAGTAAAAAGGAATTTTGTGCTGACTTGTTTCATTACATTGCTTGTATCACAGTATATTTAGGAATACAGAAGTGAAATACCCGGTAGGACAGCGAACTGAAGTCACACACGCCAGAAAAATTACTTCTCTGACCAGCAAAATGGCGGAAACATCTAACTACGAAACAGAACTGCAGATGTGCACGTAAGCCGAAAAAAAAAATACTGTTCACGTATGCGAAAACCACAATGGGTTGAACGTTGATTGGCGGTGCACGGTAAGTACGTTAGTGTTACGTGATCAAATTGTACAGTCGGGATCATATACCACTCATAACCTTGCAACGCGGCGACACTTTTCTGCTGCTAGTGCCTATCAAATCCTTTGTTTTATTGGATAATTTAATTGAATTAGCAACATTCACTTGCAATTACCACGAAAACGGTCTACTTTGCCGATATTTCCAATAATTAATAGGCCTATAACAAATTAGAGTTCTTGTTGTTTCGTTGACATCATAACGGGAAAGAAAAAAAGTTGGCTGTATTTTAGTAATGTGGAAATATAGGTAGATTTTGTGCAGCTGGTTTCTTCGGCATTGAAACAGCGATACGAAAAAAATATTTTAACTCGTTTCTGATAGTAAATTAATTAAAAAAATACATAGTAAAGCCGATCTGTAGTACACGCGCGTGTCATAGTACATAAATAAGATAAATCAGTTGTGTTTGTAAATACATTTTCCTCAAGTAGCTTAGATTGCTATCCTCGTGCATTAGATTCAGAGGTACTTCAGTTCCTGTAACTCACATACAGAAAAAAACTAAATCTAAATTGGTGAAATATCATGGTCGTACAGTAGTAGGTCATTCCAATTGCAGTACAGTCATTTGGGGTAACGTATCGGTTACGGCAACTTTGCACCACCAGCATAGTTTAAATTCAAATGAAGTATTTCAGAAATTAAAAAATTCAGCTGTATTCTAGATTAATAAATGTGTTAATCTTGAATTTTGCATAGTGATTTAATACGACAATGCTATTAGGCTATATAGAAGTAAATGCCTGGTACAATATTACCCCAAAATGGTACAAAGTTACCCCAAATTACCTCACTGTGTAGTCTCAGAAAGTCAATACTGAACTATGAAACACTTTAAATGAAAAACAAGCTGCATTGCCTGTTAAAAACAACGTTTATTATTAATAAAACCTGACAAATTTCAAGAGAAATAAATTGTGAGAAGAAAATACAAAAGGAATATTAAAAGATCAAAACAAAAAAATTAAGACAATACACAGTACAGACAACTAAAACGAAGACGAAGAAAACACAGAACACGTTATATTTTGTCAGACGAGCGAGCCGCGACGTTCCGCGAGCAGAAATGACATGCTCCCGTCTTCAGGTGGACTGAAAGTGAAAACTGCGCCCAGATGAGGTCTGTTTTCATTCACGTGACATCATTTTAGTTTTTTTTTGTCTAGGGTTTGGGTCGGTTATGTCTATGATTTTGGCAACACCTGTCTGTGAAATACTAGTGACGTGCCGTTGTGTGACTAGCGTGTGAAGGCTGCTATGTGTGCCAGCGTCGTGGGTGAGAGGTGAAAGTGTCGGGGAACCAGACGTAAACAAAAGCCGACCTCCCGATATGATCACGTGACATTAAGGGCTTGGGCCCGGGTTTCTCGGCTTTCGAGAGAATTATTATTTTTTTTTTTAATCCATACGAGAGTCAACATCGTAAAATTGCTTCGTAACTTTTTTGCAAATTGGGTTTACTATGCAACCTAATTTTTTCGAGACAAACTGTATGGTGAGTATAGCTTATTCATCACTTAAAAGGAAATTTCGTTAATTAATTAATTAGCAACTATTTTGCAGTCTTCTGACTTGACAAAATTAGAGTAGGCCTATGCAGTTTAAATCAGTCATAACAAAGTTAGGAAGCGATTTTACGATAGCGGATCCCATTTATGTTTTAAAAAACTCGGGGAGATTCCACTATACACTTTATGTACGCGTTCTAGGTTTCAAGTAGTAGTATTAGTTTTACAGCAAAAAGTAAAAATGTGTTCAGGTAGAACCAATTTCCTATACATGTTCTTTAACATTATTGCGCTAAATTTGCATTACTTGTAAAATACAATTCGTAAACAGTAAAAGAAGAAAATTAGTACACGACTTTTTCTCACACTGTTTACACATTGCATTTAACGTGTAAAGCAAATTTAGCGCAAAAATTATAACGTACGTATACATTAAATGGTTATGCCTAAACACATTGTTTTATTTATACCGTAAAATAAATATAACGGCTTAAAAACCAATAATTTGTGCCTCACGAGTAGTCTATAGTGGAATCTTAAGGCCGCCACCTATCTTGGGTGGGTTTACCCGTTAGAGGTTCAGAAGCGACGTAGGTATAAGGATGACCTTGAAGCGCGCATCAAATGCTGCATCGCAACAACGAGTCAAACCTGAACTAGCGTGCATTTTTACTATGAGACTATAAGCGGTGACCATATAATTTTACTGGTGGAAAGTCTGTAGCAAAGTTCAGCACACGTTTATATAGGAGTTTCATATACACCCGACTAGTACATTTTTAAATATACTCACCACAGTTCAGTGTGTAGGGAACCGCGATTTTCGCCGGTAAATGTTGGCGTCACTTTGTTTCAATACCTTGCACGCCTGATGATCTGCTTTGTGGGCCATGAATAGGGACCCCAGATTTTCGCGAAAATAATTTTGCCTCGCTTTGTTTCAGTGCCTTGCATGCACATCTGCAGTTCTGCTTTGTGGTCAGTGATTGAATATTTTAACTCTCACGAGCCTCGGTATTCTACCGGCAAATCACAGCCGTGTGGTGTTACAGGAACTTTATTGCAATCGGTTCAGTCAAATGATACACATAGAGACGCTGCCAATAACCATGAAGCTGAACAGCAGATGTGCGCGTAAGGCACTGGAACTAAGTGAAGCTAAATTCATTTCGTGAAAAACAGGGATCCCTAGACGTGAACCTTTCGCGAAAAGAATTTTGCCCCAGTTTGTTCCAGTGTCTTGTCTCCACGTCTGCCCCTCTGTTTTACAGTCAGTAACTGGATGTTTCCACTCTCGCATGTCTTAAAGATTCTACCCACAAATAAAAGGAACACGGTGTCGTATTAACTTTGTTCTGATTCGTCACTTTCCAAGTACATTCTGCCAGACGCAGAACCTCAGATGTGCACGTAAGGCACTGAAACAAAACGGGGTAAAATTTCTTTTCTCCAAATGTTCATGACCCTATATTGGTGGCGAGTCTTTGTGTAAAGGCGTCACTTATTTGACTGAGCCAATAAGAACAAGGTTGCGGCGCAATATACGCCTGTGATTAGGGGAGACGGACACTTCTACGAATTCGTCTCTTCACAGAACGTTTCCCCTACGCTTCCCCTTACTCCCTCCACGAACCACTGTGCCCACCTCCTCTGAAGTACAGTGTTTGCTCATTGGCTGCCCCCCTACGCTTCAAAAAATCCCTCCTTTTCTAAGAAGATGCCTGAAAAAGTGCCGCGTAAACTGGTACCAGGCAAACATGATATGTGAGGAGGTAGCTAGCGATTTCGGGCGCGTGAAGTGTCGCAGCATGGGGTGCGAGTGACCAACAGCTGCGCGGGTTTTCAGGTCTGAGAAGGAGAACAAGTCACACGCGCGGGAACATAACTCAACAGAACCAACGATCTCAACTATCTCTCGACGGACATGTTACTTCTTGGTTTATGTTTTTTTTTTTTTTTTAATGCAATAACTGAAAATTTTCATTATAAGGTCAAAATACAACTTCACAAATAACGTGATTCCATATTTCTCCAAATTTAATAATTAACAAATTATCTATTTCAATCCATAACCATAGAAAATAAAGTTGTAGGGAATAAATAACAGTATGTTAGTATTGTAAGGTGAAATATCAATTAGATACTTAAAAAAATACGATATGCGATGTACTTATTTGTAACTATATTTAATCTTTTTAAAAAATTTTATTTTTCGAGTTTTTGTACACATGCAAGAAAGAAAAGTAATATCTGCCTTAATTGATTATTATATGAATATGGACTAGGTAACAACAATTTTCCAAATTATGTATATCTAGGTTATTAAAATATTTGTTTTATATTTTGTTTTAACTTTATGCCTAAAATATAAATTTCTGTTACCGAATTTGATAGCTTATAATGATGCACTTCTCAAAATATGCTTCTCAAAGTACAGGTACTCGTTCATGTTGTTCCATCACTGCAACTTGCATATCTCGTGTTACATTAAAACTTCACACTGGCACTTGACTACTGCATTAGTTACGTATATGTCCGAAAATATATTCAACTAAAGAACATAATTGATTGATCTCGCTCTGATAAATTTTGGTAAACAAGTGATAGAAGGCTGTATTTAGAGAAAAAAATCTAACGAGTCATGTTTTGTATATTTGAGGCCTATATATATTCGTAAAAGCAACCATAGAAACTGTAAACTGATATGTTATACTTTTAAACTCAGTACGGTTTATTTAAGTTTACTAACCTAACAACATCACATCAGACAGTAGGATGCCAAACAGGCAATAAGTGATTGACATTGCCTCTACTGAGAAAAAAGCACTCTTGTAGGTACTACACGAAATTTTTGCTAAAATAGGAATAACAATTAAGTGTGGCTGGCAGTATTATCCCGACTGTTCCTTCAACAATATGTTCTGTAGAACTAACAATTATGTACAAGGCGCAAAGCTGTATCGTTCTTCTACAGAACATACTGTTGTAGGAATATTCCACCTACAACAAAACTGCATTATTTATCCCAATTTCGACATAATTTAAGGTATCTAAAACAGTACATGTTTCTTAGTGACAGTTGTTAAACTCTCAGTAACGCATTTAATAGATTTCTTAGTTAGACGCTATTCTTAATATGCTGATCTCATTTTTTAAAATTAGGATAAACACACACACACACATACATATATATATATATATATATATATATATATATATATATATATATTCTGCTCTGACGATGTTTAAAAACTGAAAGTAATAAATATGCTTCTGTTGAAATGTGGGAACGATGGCCTGAATAATGGCTTCAATACTTATGTTCACATTATAAGTTCGTTTTCCGGTCCCGCAGTCAGTTACGAATCATTGTCCACTAGTATTTAGTTTTGCAAGACTTTCAAGGTTACAGTGTAAATGATGTAAAAGCTAGACAATTGGAATCCATGTCTTTTTTAAAGACGAAATCATCACTATAATATCTCTCTGCATCATATTAAATGACACAATTTCGCACAAAAAGTATATTTGCACAGGGCATTCCACACTAAATTCTCGAAAGGATGTCAGCAACAATAATCGTGAAACTGTGGCATGTCACCTATTGGCTATCTATAACTACTTTCTTCTGTGTACAGTTCATGCCCTTATATTCTATGACCAATAAAGAATATTGCCTTCAAAGTTTTTCTTACGTTACTTTATTCGCGAAATGTTTGCGCAGTGTTTTGACTCGAACTGAGACTGCCAGTTCACGTGTTTGTATTATTTGTTTATTTTGCGGCTTTCACGTGCATCTGTTCGCTCTTTTATAAACATTACCATACAAAAAAACTTAATAAACTACACATACGCTGTAAGCGTAGACCCATCTCATTTAATATTTTTTACCTTTTAACTTATGATCCAGGATGCCCTTACAGAAAATGCGGTAATGTGTATGTAGCATGAGTATTGTGATGTTTGTTTGAACATATGACTTAAAACTAATGCTCAGCAACTACGTATTTACAAGAAGTTTACTGTAATTACTTCACGGCTACATACCATAGTATTTATTTTAGTAGAACAGTGGGTGCCAGGAAGAATTACATGCAATAAAATGTAAATATTTAATTACTGACTAACGTGGACTTCAGATTCAATATTATAAAATTTTATGTGATCAAATGATTTAAAATGTAATGTGCACCAGCAAGCCTTACTGTAATAATTGTCATGTAATGTTTCTTCCAAACTAAATTTGACCTTTTCCCGGCTAGTTCAGTATAATGCTGACAGTATTAAAACGGTAGTGAGACTGTTTCAGGGTACACTATGGGTATTGTCTAACTACAGGTCTCCTAGTTACACATGTAAGTTACCAAACTTTGTAGGTCCATACAAGCGTTAATATTTGTATACTTCACCTACCGCACGTATAATGTCCTCACCAGCCTTCTCGTATTGTCCACGGCTATATCCACAACACCTTTCCTCGTGCACGACAACACTCACTTGACTCCATTACCGATCTCTTATAAAAACTGCATGGAACAAATATTATGATAAAATACCTCAGAACAAACATACAAATAGTAGGGCTTGCGGTGCTAGGATAATAACTAAACAAATAAAAAATACGTCACGCAATCCGACACATGGAGCATACAATAAAGTAATTACATTAACTTAAAACACTGCTGGGTTTCAAATTAAATAAACGCATTTGGCATGTAACGTTAATGTTCAATAGATCGTTATATGACAACGCTTAAAACTAACGAGTACATTACAACACGCTTAAAATTAATGAGTACATTATAAAACAAGTTTCGTTTGCATTTAACACACGAATTGTTGCTTTGCGGGAGTTACAATATTATCAACGAGTATTTCTTACAACTTGTTTAACATTATTTTATTTATCCAGGCCTGTATTTTTTTTTTTGGAAGTACGATCGAAATTCCTAAATCTGAAAGTAACATTGTACATTTAAACTTACGCCGTAGCGTAGGAAATGCTGGAATGTGATGTGCCTCTACGGCTTATTTTGTGTTAAACTTAAGGTATTAAAAGCGAGAGAGAGAACATTAAAAGAGTCGTTTTTTTCAATAGCTCGTTATGGTTTGCTGTCTCAAAATATCCGCTATTCTACCTCTAGTACATACATGTTATTGATGCCGGGAACACAGTATTAGCTTGGTTTCCTCCCGTTTCACACAGACAAAGTCATACACAGCGTGTACTTCGTCATGTTTACTCTGCATTCTTTAAGCGAAAAATTAAAGTATGGTATTTTGTGAATGCATCATACTAAAACGTGAAATTTGTCTATGCTTCGATTTCAGTTACACGCTCGAAAAAAAAATTCGAAGTGTTAACCATAAATTAAATAATATTTTACATGTTTGTGAACTAAACAATGGTTTTTATTGCACTATTATTTCACCAGTCACAAGCATTTCAGGTGTTACCGATTATGTTAAGTTTAACATTAAATTAATTTAATTTTTTTTTTTAATTCACAGTTTGACAGTGTTTACATTTATCAACTATAATGGTTGACGATCCGGATTTGAATAGAAGCCAAATAATACATTCGAATATGAATTTATGTCGAAATGTGCCTTATATTTCAAAACAAATAAACTACGAACCAAACGGTATAACATCCCAATACTTAAAAATACCAACAGTTTTAAATGCGCTTGTAAGAAATTTGTAGAAGTATCTTGCAGTAACACGAGCAACATCTTGCTCTCTGGCGTACTTCCTTGTGTATCATGATCTCCTGGTACAACGTGTGAAGAACAGTGCCCTGCCCACGTCAAAAGGCAGCATTTAGTAGAAAGAAACAACAAACATTCCGCAAACATTAGACTGTATTTTTTTTTTTTTTTTTTTTTTTTTTTTTGAAGCAGGCATACTACAAAATTGTCACCACTCCAATCCAACTGGGCTATTATCTAGCGCTTTACATTAAATCAACGAGTTACCGAAACAAAGAAACTGTAAGAAATTATCGCTACATTTAATAAGACTGATGTAACCACACCAGAACAGTAACAGTTGCGAACCTAGCTAAAAACCTGACTCACCAAGTGCCACTGACGCATTTTTATTAAGATATATTTCGCTTATAAGTTATGACAAGAAGTGGTAAAAATGCCGTTCCTAGAAGTTTTTGACGTAAAGAGAATGGCTTTATGAAATTGGGAGTAACTATGACAGAGCAACAAAATAGTTAATGGTTTTGAATAGGAGATTATAACTCACATGCTCAAGCAAAATTTGTGACTCGTGGTCATCACAACACAGAACTTATGAAAAAATGAGTACTGATCTTCATGTGACTGCTGAGAGTAATACATTAAAATACATTAATTTCATACATGCACAGACTAAACAACGTATCCGAAAGAAATCACTCGAATTGGACGTACTAAATATTAGTGCACAATCATTAGAGAAGGGGTTGAAATAATTAGAGTAGCACCTAGCCATTCGTAAAAACCCGCAATAATTAATGAGATATTGGTTACCAGTGTGACGGTAATGTAAAGTAGGTGTCCGACCGTTGTATTACGAGGGAATGTCGTCGAGCTCAAATCGTACCTCGCAGACGGTATTAAAAAGCTTCACAAGACCTTGACGTGTGATGTTGTGGGTTTGAAGTTGTGGGTCTGCACAAATCCTGAGTATATATTATGTACAGTCACAATTTGTTTGCGGAGAAAACTCAATGACCCAGTCTATAAAGACTGACCGTACTAGGTATCGTCATACTGAACACCTACAATTACGCAACCGTATAATGCCAGCACCGATTACATGTGGGCATCATAAGTAATCGACAGTACAGAGTCCTTGTCAATCTTCACCTTACTGTTTAAGCAATTTGACAATGTTTCGGATGTCTAACCTCGCACAGCAGCATTCTAAGTGATGTCGTAACGAGAAATTGTGGAATTCTTACACGTAGTGTTGTATCTTATAAAGAATGAATCTTGATTATATGTTGCAATTGGCGACTGTCGTGCGCAAGTATAACGACGCCAAGGTTAAAGTAAAACTACCAGGACTTGTCAATTTTCTCTCTCAGAAAAGGGGAGTGGGGGTAAAAAACTTGTGCAATGTGATTTGAACCTATGGGAGTGATCGTCTACATTTTCTCTGCTACACAAATAAACTAATGTCATTCTGAAATGTACATGTAGGGAAAACATGGAAAAATGCTGTTTACCCCCTCCCCTTAGGTTTACTGAAAGGGTGAGGACAGACCTCTTACGCCCCCTAACCTACAGTTGGCACGGCTCTGATACCTTCTGTCGATGTTGCGGAGACATTTGCCGGCCCATAACTCTTAACAATTTATTGTAATGAGCTGATGAGTATGGCTTCAGGTCACATCAGGTTCTTAACAGCATATCAGTCGTGTTCTCGCACCATCATAAGAAAAACCTTGCACTGAGCCTCCAGTTTTGTCTTAGCGGATTACTGGTCGTTTATAATACGGACTATTTCAAATTAAGAGCAATTTGGTGATAGTGTTTAGTCGTACTTCTTATTTAAGGCCGCCGTAATCCTATTTACGCTATTTTAATGCAAACAGCAGCAGCTATCAATAAAGTGTCACGTAGGTGTGCTAAAATCTTTTGTACTATGAAGCTTAACTGTTTTCGAAACAAAACATTTTCATTACTGTTCACTCAATTACAAATTTTTTAAAGTCTGTAACTAGCCAAATTAATTAATTTTGTTTTTAAAATGTATGATTTATAGTAAAAACAGTACAACAAATCATGATGGTCAAACTAACTCTGTTCCCTTTTTAACTAAACAAAATACCAAAAAAGGCGTAACGTGGGCTTACAATAAAACATGACTTCCAACAGGATTGGAACGACCAATGAAGACGGGTGGAAAATACTCAAAAGCAGTGTAGAAAATGAGAAACATTTCGAGTTTTGTTGCAACTGAAGATAAAAATAAGAATCGTGTAGCGCCGAAGTGTCTGTTTCTTCTGACACGCACATATAAATGAATTTTCAAGATGGACTTAATACAGCTGGACTAAGTATAGTAACCAAAATATTTAATTTTGTTTTACAAAGAAGATTAAAAAACAGAACCATTTAGGAGGCACTTTTTTTTTTCTACGAAAAAGTACCTAGTATTATATCGGCAGTAATGTTGTCCTTATTGTGTATAGAATACTTTTACAATGAAAGTCGTCGTCATAAAAACGAATCGTGCAATGTCACCTGATCAACTCACCGATGCAAGACATTAACACCATGTTTATTTTCCTTTAATTATACAGCAAGGTAGCTGTTACACATTTCTCGGCGTATAATAGCACTTGGCTACGCTAACAGTAAGGTTTTTTTAGTTTGTGGTTTTGGTTTTGCCTGGGCTCTTAAAGCTATTAAAATATAGCCGGTTCGGAATAAAGTGAGCACTCGAAAAAGCCCTGCTGAAGATCCATTTCCAGCCAATTCGTATCTTTCCACGAGTAACTGCTAACGATGGGAAAATTCTAACCTCTTGGGACACGTCACTTTATGTTTGCGCGTGTAAGATGAAATGTTCAGTCGATAGGTACCTATATAGTTTGATAAAAAATAAGTTAATTAATTATATAAAATACAGTTACATCGCTGTCGATTGATTTTGTTTCAGTATTGTTGAATTTAAATACGAATAAACACGGAACTATGTTGTGTTATTTCGCTGCCAACCATACAAGCAGTAAGGCAACTATAGTTAATGTTGAACTATATGCAGTAACGGCTAGTGATATTTTTCAAAGGTTAAATATTTAGTGTTCACTTTATCCCGAACGGCCTATATCACTCGTTGAGTAACACATAATGTTTATGTATGAAAAAAATTACTTTCCAATGCTTGTAATTTGTACTCATAAATTAAAAACTGTATTTTCCAGAGCGTATATTAATCCTCATATGCTTTTAAATAAACGTTGAGGGTGTTTAACCAAATGAAATTTGTTAAAAATTAATACGCAGTGAAATAGTATTTAAAAAATTGCAAATTATGAAGGTTGCATCATACCATCAACGCGTAGACCTACTATTGTCTTAATTTACATTAAAAAATGTAACCCTCTTTCGTAATAAGTTTGACACTTTTTGAAGGAACTTAGAATGTGAGTCACAATCTGATACAATTATACAGCAAGAATACTATAGTCTCTCAATGACACATGTACCTACAGAACGCTGATTTGTGTTTATTTACTCCTGTGGCCATAAAACCACTACAATATTTTTACTTTTGATGTATACATGGGATTTGTTCGGTTACTCCGTTACTCATGCCGGTCTGTCCTATATGGATGGCCACTGACAACAACTTTGAGAAAATCCACCTTAATTATCAATACATAGACAACATTTAAGTGAAATAAAATATTTCAAGAGTGTCCTAAGTTGGCCGCCTGGATAAAGGTATTTGGCACGTTCGAGGCCTTGAAGTGCGGAAGCGGTTAAGGACAAGACAACACGGGTATCACGCCACACGCTAACCTCCAGGGGCAAGTCTGTGTACTGGTGTGTATGTAGTCTTCTCGCTGACAACTACCCTCTATGACGTTCAGTGATGACGTCATTTTATGATGTTATATTGAATATAAAAGTGTATTCCGCATATCTATAGTTTTTAAAAGATTCTGTGTTGAGATAAATAGAGCTCACGGTTGGCACGGCGGCGGTCGTGCAGGTAGTGATTGTTTGGCACTTAACCTGTGTGCGGGAGTGTCGGGGTAGCGACTTAGGCTACGGAGGCGATAAGACGTCATGAGACTAACGAGTCGCGGTGTGCAGTGATGAGGACTGAGCGATGGTGGAAGTGATTTCAGTGTGTGTTGATAGTTCACTTGCCTGTGTAGGACTGAGGAGCAGGAAATTCTGTTGCTGGAATCAACAAGAAAGTTCTAGAACAAAATATTAAAGGTCAGTTTCAGTTGCCATATTTATTATTATTATTATTCACTTTAGTTGTAGTTTGGAGAAGAAACATTTTAGATCTAATTACTTTTATACTGAAAATTTTATCCCGAAAATTCAATTTTCTTTGCGCTATTAATGTATAAAAAGGTCACAGCAAGTCCGGAAAATTATGACTACAAAATTGTCGCTCTGATTGTGGCATGATTATGTTAACAGCTAAATCGCAATGCATGTATTGTAGTGCAAGGTAAATAAAATGTGCTGTATAATCCAGTGGCGGCTCTAGGATTGTCAGGGAGTGCACAAGTTACAGAGAACTGTATAGTGTTGTGCGCTAGTTGACGCTACAGCCACTGATACGCTGGTATGTAGGTGCTGCTTATTACTGACTGGTCACATCACAATAAGTAGTAGACAGTGGATATTTCATGGTAATTGGTATACGGCGGCGCGTTCACAGGAGTTTACAGTTCTCGGCAACTTGTGCCCTTCCTGCCCACAACTCACGAGCATCTACTGATATAATCGTAGGTTTAATATTTTTCTTGCAGAATTAAAAAAAAAAAAACAACTAGAAATACAATTATTTATTATAGTGACAAACCGAGCCTTAAATAATTCTAGCTATAAGTGTTCTGTGCAGTATAGAACTAATATGTCAGACACATTTTATGTGTAAATATTAATTGTACGTACTAATATGCGGGATTGCAATTTGTCGGCAAATTATTGTTGTAAGTTATGTAAATTTGTTTGTTAAAATTTATAACAGATTAGTAAATTTCATGTAATCCCTTAGTATAATATATATTCAGCACACATTTTATATCAAATCTGGCTGCTTTTAAAAGTCACTTGAAATTATTATATTGTCATGTAAGGTCAGGATTTCGGTAATCAATCAACCAGCTAATAAATTTGTTGTGTGAATGGTCGCTCAGTTCCCGGCGAGGAACCCAGCAAAAATAAAGTTATTTTTGACCATTGCAAATTATATCCAAAGAGATTCGCAGTAAATTTCGTCACTGTAAAGGCAGCAACGGATGTCCCTGTATTGAATTCAGAAACTCAACCAAACATGGTCAGTGACGGATCCAGATGGGGGATGCATACAGGCCTTGACACCCCTCAAGACTGATCCAAAATATAAAACAAAATAAATGCTAAGTAAAA
>PNEQ01006827.1:0-49509 GCA_003012365.1 Medauroidea extradentata
CAAAGCCGTTTTGTCTTGATATTACTACAAAATATATAGATAATTTATTTTTAAAGTTCATTTACAAACTTCACGCTAATCAGTTGAATTTGTCTTCCCAATGTTGCCTTTCTGCGCTCTAACGAACTTTTCGTGGCTGGCTTGCTTGAGACAATTTTGTTTGAAATGTGTTATTTTGAATTTGTTTCTGGAAATTGTTCAACATAATGTATGGAGAGGCAAGTGCAGATTTTATAGAAACATTTTAGTGTCGAGTTGTAAAGTTGCAAAGCAAATTTGTATTTTGGATGCTGAAATATGTTAAACACAGGCAGTAAGGAAGTATGCATAGTAAATATGTCGCCACAGCAGAATATTTATAATTATGTACAGGAAATTTTGATAGTACTAGATTACTTTCCTCGTTCATATAGTTTATAGCGAGAATGCGTGATGGTCAAGGAATTCAATAAATCATGTTTCAAATACAATAAGTAAATAATAACAAAGGGGCACACGAATGTAGTTTTTCCACGGAGTTACGCAGTGTCACCAATATATACCAGCTAAAAATGTTTGTTTCACCTCAGATTTTCTGCTGTTAGGTTGGGAGCATTTTGTTAGGCGATGCGCTCTTGTTTGCAAAATTTAAGGATTCGACTTTAGTACAGGAGTTGCGTCTCTCTCCCTTGTGTACTCTGTGGTCTCCGACTCCGACTACCTGATGATGGCAGCTGCAACGACTGCCGAAACGTCGCAAGACAATCTTCAGACGCGGTTCACACCCACAAGCCAAGAAAATGCAGACAACGGCCGCGAAAGCCTGCGATCTATTTTAATGTTAAAAGATGTTATAAACTATAACTCAGATAACGGCAAACCGACTACTAATACGGTAATAGTGAAAGTAAATTTAATACTGATGAAAAAATTCTATGTCTCTTATAATACAGTGCATAATTTCCCTGTATGTAAGAAGAAGGACGGACTGGTTATGTATTAAAATTTAAGAGGGCATGATGAATGATTCCGCGATAAAATAATCAGTTTAAAAATTGTGGGCTTTTCGTAGACAGTTTACAAAAAAAAACACCAAAATTTGACAATAGGTTTACCATCTTTCTGAGCAAAAATTTTCCTCGAGTATTGTGAAGAGGAATCTGTGACGCCATAATCTCGTTCACTTAATTGCAGCGCAATTGATCATGCTTAACAAATGCATAATTTCGGATAAATATAAATGTTTTCTTTTTATGTCGGCTAATATCATTATCTAGGCTTGTTGTGTAGTAGTTTTCCCATATGGATTTTAAAAACCGTGTCTATTAAATTATGATAATTTTTAGCGCTGAATTATGTGCCACATTAACGTCGTTGACCACCTGCAAATATTTTGAGCGTCGGAGCTTCAGAAGTCATTGCGCAGTAACCACAAAGATGCGGGCACTAGTGGCACGCCGCTTTTATGAATAAGCCACTGGATTTGCACGTATTTTTTCATACTATGAAACTTAAAAGTATTGATCTAAAAATTTCAATAATTAGATTATTAGAAAAACTGCAAAGAATTTCTCTGTAGTTGTGTATCACACAAGGTGCAAAATTTCAAAGTACAACAGTGCTAATTAGCAATTTTTGGGCTACTTTAGAAACCTCTGAAACTAAGATTACGTTTTAACTTGTGTAATGTTTTGAAATAACACAAAACCCTTCTCTGATATGTGTTATATTTTTGTAGCTAAGTGCATTCGGAACGCGTTCAGTAGTTTTGTAAAAAAAAATTTTTAAAAGTGTATTTTTGCACTGCAATAAATTTCAAGGGACAGATAGGCGGAAAACTCAAACTTTAGCATTATTAAAATAAATGTCAGCACCTTTTCGTGCATCAGGAAAATTCGCCACAGTTAGAAGGCTACGTATTATTTAGCTTCGGTAAGTTATTTTATAACTAGACACGTGTAAAGACCAAAAATCGTTGTGGTATTTTCTGATTGCATACTAGACTGCAAGATGTATGCGTAAGTTAATAATAAAAATTCCATAGCCGAGGGAACAATTGATTGTATATCAGTCAAACACATAAATGAAAGCGAGATAGTTTGGTCAACGCTTAAGGCCACGGTCCCTTTTTATGCTATTTTAGTAAGTTTAATTTTTTAAATCCTGAAAGGAAAGCAGATATAGAAAAACCGTTACATAGTAATGTTGGGAATTGTTCGTATTGTGAAGCCAAAATTTCAGAACTATTTTTTTTATAATTTTGACTAATTATTGATTTTAAGAAAAATTAATTAATTCTCTAACTAGACAAAATTATACAAACGTATGATTTGAAAAAAAAATTACGATACGTAGTACGAACAATTTCCAACATTTCAACGTAACGGTTTCGCGATATCTGTTGGTTTTCAGAATTTTAAAAAATTAAACGTGTAAAGCCAGCATAAATAGAACCCCGTGGCCTTAACATCTGGGTATTTAGCACTCGTGAGGGGTGACATGAGGTGAGCATCCAGCAGCGCCGGAATAATGTGGCTGGGGAAACGGGAGATCCCCGAGTAAACCCGCCACTGACGGTATCGTCCAGCACTATTTCCACGAGCGAAAATCCAGGACTGACCCAGACGGAAACTGAATCCGGATCGCTTGGTGGGAGGCGAATGGTCCTGATCATTCGCCAAACGCGGCCGCCTCAAATAATGTAAATGACATCACATAAGAGGCGGTACCAATATTATTACAAATCATATTCAAGACTGTACAGGTCGATGAACTCCAGTCTATTCCCAAATATTAACACAAATGTTCATGTCCCTATTTATAGAGAACGGAGAAGTTCACGGATCACTGACCTGTACGCTAGCCTCTCAAGTACACAGTATCCGCTCATTAGCTGCTCGCTGACTCAGTGATATGGCCTGCGTTTAGTTAAATTGTTATTATTGGCTGAGCGACTTACACGAGGTGACATATAAAACAAGGACCAATTATCAAAGTGGCACGATCTTACAGTTGGTGGAATTCTAGCTGGTGCGTAAAAGAAAAGGCGAAATGTTCAGGTCCCTTCGAGATGATGGTTTATCGCGGGAAAACTTGACTGTTTGCTGGGTTTCAACGCACGTTCAGTTTACCAGAAGATTACTGGCTTTCGCTTGTACTTGGAGCTGTTACCCTATTTGACTGAGCCAGTAAGAATCCCGCTATTGTAATACTGAATGTGTGTTATTGGTCGGCAGACAGCTACGATGTGTGATACGTATACCACCCAGTCATACATGTTGCAAGAAACTATAGCGTTTCCAAAGGCATGTTGGAACAAAACATTTTCGCGATGTACTATCATATCATTAGAGCCACGATTTTATAGCGAATAGATTTTTGCAACATTTGGTTTCACTGCGTCATGTGCTTATCTGCAGCTCTGCTACGTCGTCTGTGATTGGATGATTTCACTCTCACTTGCTTTGGCAAATTACAGACGTACGGAGTCACAATAATCTCATTATAATTGGTGCAGTCGAATGAGAAACATCTCTAAATAAAGACACGCTGCCAATAACGATGAAGCACAGCTGTCGATATGCACGTGAGTCACTAAAACAACGTGTGGCAAAAATATTTTCGCAACAAAATCGTGGCGCTAACTATCATCTCTATTTATAATGTAACGACAAAAAGAATGTACTGTATATATGACCACAGCGAGATGCGGTTGGAAGCTCACAGTTGGAAAACAGTCGGCTGCCTGTCAAGAACACCAAACTCGCCTCCCCAGGGAACAGGAAAACAAAAAACTAGCACGTCTCACTGAATGGAAGAGGTGCTTCCAGGACATGGCCTGCTCGGAGACGCCTAGCACCTGCGTCAACCACGCCTCGGGCGGGATTAAAAGAAATGGAGCAAGTTGGCGCACTCCTCGACTTGGCGTCTTCATTTTTCACGCTGAAAGGAGAAAATACGGCCTAAAGTTTTCTGTTCGATTATGGAAGGTGTAGATGCGGTTCTGGGTACGCTTCACACTGAGGTACTGCTGAGATCTTTTGCATTCACACCTTGCGAATGACTGCCAGTTGTAAACACGATTGTTTATCAAAATTGAGCTATGTTAATGTAAGACAGTATGTTTTTTTTTTAGTGGAGATTCCTATATATAAGTGTACTTAATTGACAAAAGGTTAATTTCTGAGTTCCCGATTAGTAGGTACCCAGTTGTAAATACAAATATCTTAGAAGATAGAAAGAAGGTTATGTTTGTGTATGTAATGACACAGGCCGTAATCTTACATTTACGCTGTCAATAAACAAAAACACAATGCACATTTTTCCGGAGCACGATATTAATATTACGTGTCTTTATTTTACTAACTTAATATATTTGCAACCTAATTTTCTTTACATCAAAATACACGTACAGCACGCGCCATGTAATTTGGCGGGTAACGAGCTGGAATGTGTTGCATATAATATTACTGCCTTTTTAAATTAGAATGGCTAATTTACATAAGTCGATTTCATTCCGGTATTTATAGGCTACTAGGTGTTTTTGCAACGGCCGGCTACTTGAATTCCTTGAATGTGCCCTTCCCTCAGCAGCTGCCACTCGCCTTCTCAGCTGGCGCGCAGTGTACATTCCTCCGCCGCCAATTTCAAGGAAATAGTTCGCTGTTTAAATGAAAAGTTAAATATGGTTCTGTTGTAGCCTACATCAATTATAAACTTCTCCGAGTTTTGATTTTAGTAATATCGTAATGCTTCTTAGACAAATGGTTTCTCTGAGTGCTGTAATATATGACTTAATTTATCGAGGCATAGCGTCTTTCGACGTATAGTAAATGTAGACACGGTTTGTGAATATTATTTTATTTATTAATTTCATCTCTACTACTCATCTCCCCCTCCCCCTTACCAAACTAAACCAAAAAATATATTGTCCGCAACACAGTGTCCGAATGTAATTTTTAGTGCAGTATGCTACCCCAGACCATGTATAACCAACGTATTATTAAAAGCTATTTTATTCCTTATTCTATATTTATCTACTTTTTATCGTAATTTCTATGTCAGTAACACATAGCATAATTAGCTAACTATGACTAAGTAGATACTAAAAATTTTGTAGAAGCTATTAAAATGCCTCTTTATATAATTGTAATTAAGTAAAGTATTAATCAAATTTTTCTTATCAAAGTTACGTGTTCTGAACCATATTTCTGCTCGTATCAATTCACCATTAATTCATCTGACTGACCAATCGTTGATTAATTAAGTACTTAGAATATGCGAGTAAAAATACGTATTGAAAATGGAAGTCCACTGCGTGTTCCCGCCATCGGGAGGCGTAACATTGTTTAGTGAGAGAAGACTGGGGTGAAGTTTGGTCCGGCTGCTCGACTATCGGTGGCGTGCCTGTCGCCATCCGGCCTGAGGATTGGATAAGGTGAAGGTTAGATGGGTGTGGAGCAGGGACGGGATGAGAAGGACGAGAGAAATGGGAGCTACCCGAGAAAACCTGCCGACAATGACAACGTCCGCCACGTTTTCCACACGCGTAAAATCTGGGACCGAACACGGATCACCTAGGTAGGTGGCGAGAGTCTGAACCCTCGACCACAGTTACATAAATATCGATAAAAATTAGTTTATTAACGTAAGTACATCTTCGCCAATACACCAAACAGTTAACTAGTTGAAGGTTTTGCGATACTGTGTCCAAATGCCTATTGGTAAATAGTTTTTTGCGCACCTGTTTGTTCGTTTTATGTGTACATAAATGGTTTATTTTAATTTATCTGCAATCAGAATTGTATGGTTTAATTTTGACGTGGAACCTACCATTGCCTTTTAAACAGCTGTTATTTTTTTAAGTATTTACTATTTCCCTCAAACATCACATCATATCATCACTTACATTCGCAAACTATAACGTACACACATGCATATGCAAATTTGTTCAAAAATACATGCTAATGTATACAAATATAAGCCAGCGTACCTAAATATATTTAATAATGTACGGTACGGCTGAATAAATCCACTTACGAGTTTATATTAACATGCGCTCATCTTGTTTGACTTTTATACTAATAGCCGCAATGAACGGAATGGCAACGCTTCCACAAAACACAAATTGACCCAGTCTGATTCCAAATTCAACTTGTTTTAGTATTAATAGCAATGTGAACTAGCTCGTCAATTATATTTTCTAAATAGTAATCTTTTTCCGCACAGTTATTTCACATGATTACGACGCAAACATGTGTTGCGAAACTGTGAATTACAATTCACTTCCCAAGTCGAATACGGTATTCTTTAGATGAGTTGTGCGTCTGTTTAAGACATAATCTATTTGAGGCACACTAGTTTCATCACTATTAAATAAGTGTATATGTATGTGTGCGTGTGTGTAAGGAAAACGAAATGTGTCATTACACATACAGCCCCGCAAAGTTTACATCTTCGTGGTATATCTTACTTTATTTATTTGGTTCTGACAAGTATTTGGAATGCTTGAGGATTTTATGATAACCAACACTCACTACTGCGCAACGTCTTGTAATATAGGATTCGACCTATACTATAGATATAGTTATAAGTCATTTTAGTGGTTGTTTGCAGGCCAGTTCACATATACTTTTGTATTTATCTTTGACCATAGACACACCAAACCATGAAGTTTTATAAACATTTGTGCTTTGTTTTTATGACTGTATATTATTGTACTATCTGAGGAACTATGGTTTCCAAGGTTTCTCACTACTTAACACGTAGCGTTTCATGTTTTGATCAGAATAGTGACCAGGTTAAGGGCCAGAATCGATTCCAAAGCTAGGTGTGCTACGAGAATTAGCGATACTGAGGCGAAACAACGGCGTGTAGAAAAAAATGGAAGTTTTTTAGAACGTTTGGACTGAGGGAGGAGAAAATTTTTATTAGAAGAGGGAGAATACGTTCGAACTGAGACCAAGATATCATGTATTTGATGGAGATGCGAAGACATTGGGTTGAGAACGACAGAAGAGAATATTTCAGTTACAAATTAGTCGCTTGGAGTTTTCCACTACATCGCCGGAGCTGAAGAAGATGTCAGGCCAATTTCCGAGCCTGGAATTGCTGTCATGAACCCAGGGGCCGGGGCTCAACGAGGTCTCATCCCTGTAGACCTTATTCGCCAGTACGTTCGTCAGCCAACCACCGAATCGGGAGAAGTGGATTTCATCCCAGGGTACTGCGCCAAAGAAGCCGAAGTCCGGTGAGCCCAGTCTTTTAGCCGCACACTACACTCCGTCACAAACTCAGCCGCCATTTTCCTATCCATCTTGGAAGCCACATAATTAAATGTCTGCCAGAAAACGCACTTAAATTGGGATTAAGTCTGTTACCTTAGCCTGTTCGCTAGTGTAATTAAGTATGGTCACGACGCATCATTTTATCCGTTACACATTTTCGCGACATTGTCCTTAATTTTAAGTCTCTTATTTTTTCATTCTAAGTAATCCTGGTATCTAACCCTTGGAAATCATATACCATATTCTTATCCTCACGCTGACGTCATCAACATTATCTAATTTGAAATTAAATAACTTACATTCTGAATTATCAGTTTTTGATTTCCATAGGGAAGGTATGCTCAAGTCACTGGCACGCAAATAGTGTGCCGAGGTACCTACTGAGTTTCGCTAGCCGACCACATATGGAATGTATGAGGTTACCTTGGATTCACGTTAAACATCTTTAACATATTTTTTCCTCGCCTGTTAATAGCCGGGCACTTTTATATTACAGAGGCTGGGGAGGAATTTTTGGCGCCAACGTGGTTAGCCAATTAGGTGTTAAAGTTAACGGAACTCAGTTAACCTCTAGTGAAGTGAGTAATATCCGCCAGAAGACCGACAGCTTAGTAGAACCTTCAGTAGGCATAGAGGACAACAAATCGTTGTTCTACAAGCTTATTTGGCATAGAGAATGGCACGAAGTCGGTGTAATCCATAAGATAAACGATAAATCGACATGGCACACGTAGAGGAAATAATAGAAGACGTGATAGTGCAATACACTGCCGATAGTGACGAGTCTACTCGCGAGACGAACACCACTCCTGTTCATCAAACTGTAGAGCCTATCACACTGCAAACTCTAATGTAGATGATGCAGAATATGCAGGGCAGTATTCAGAATAGTCTTTTGAGCAGTCAGTCCGAGCTGCAGTCTAGTTTCACTGCACAGTTACAAGACTCGCAGTCTAGTTTCACTGCACAATTGCAAGACTCGCAGTCTAAGTTACAAACCGAATTACAGACTAGTTTTGCGGCCCAGTTACAACATCACCAGTCGGAGTTGAAACTCTGGAAGCGCGACCTGAATGAACGCTTAGAGAAAAGCGACGGGCTCGTTAAAAAATACGCGGACTTATTACGAACTTCTGTCCGCGAAATTAATGCTCGGTTTGAGGAAATGGAACAACATATTCAGGACGTGACAAAACACGTTGATAGCAGGCGCGAGGAGATCGAAAACGTCATGCAAGCTAGCCAAGCAGAGTTTTCGGAATTGCGGAAAGCCACAAAAGAGGAACTGACAGAATGGTCACGCAAGTTAGAACGTGACTTAGTTAGAAAATTTGAGCAATTGAAAATTCCGTCATGTGTAGACAGCGGGTTAATTTCATACAACGAACAGCCTACCGCGCCCAAAAACATGGATTGTCTACTCGACCATGTGCAACTGAGCACGAATTCTGCTTATGAACCACACGTTCATGACAAGCCAGGTCAGCATGCACGTTTTGATAGTACCGTACCAGGAGGAAACGAGTTGAACCAGGTGGTAAATCTAGCAGCAGTTCTACACCATCCTGTACAACAACTAGGAAAGTCAATACCTAGGTTTTCTAACCTGGAGAACGAAAACCCCATGACCTTCTTAAAACGGTACGACGAATATGCGGACACATTTAATTAAGCGAGCACGAGAAATTAAACTATCTAAGTTTCTCGTTCAAGGGCACCACAAGTTACTGGTGGGACGTGGAAAGAGCCAGTACAATATCGTACTCAGAATTTCAGGAAAAATTTTCTAAGCAATTTTGGGGGCCGCGATGTTACACGCTGAAAATTACGACTCCAAATGCAATAAAAGGGTTGATGAGCACATCAGTGCAATGTACGAGCGTAGCCGTCATTTCACGCCAGAAATGACGGAAACGGAGCTGATTATAATGTTAACAACGCAGATGCCACCATCGTACCAGGTCGCTTTAGTGGGTAAGTACAACCTCCCACTAAATGAATTCCGCGAGCAACTTATTATGTTGGATAAGCTCGAGCGACAACTGCGACAAAGCCAATGGGAAAATCGCAGGGACAAGCAGTTCGGAAATGCGGGGTACCAGGGAAATGACAAGTTCTGTCGTAAGGAGCGAGACGAACGTGAACGAGAAGTGAACTTGATCCGTAAGTCCAAGGGCTACAAGTCCGACGACGAGTCCGGGTACCGACATAGAATTCAAGATGACAAGAAAGGGGCTTGGTATCACAGAAAACCGCGGCAGTACCGTCGGAACGACCGCAGACACAGTTCCAGCAAACGACGACATCGTTCGAGTGAGGAGCGTCGGTCCAGATCGAGATCTAGGGGCCCGGAAAGTGACGTGGACATTAAGAAAGACCGCGGTATGAAAGGAACTTCCTCCGACGAAAAGAAACATCGGTCGTCAGGGTCCACGATAAACGGTCATATCGAGGGATATTTCGATCGGAACACTCCGTTAAATCCCAGCGCGCCGGAATTTGAGGGCGACGATGGTTTGGGCATGAGGTCACGGTCGTCTTCGCCGAAAATGAAAAGGTTAAACTAAAGTCGGCTGGCGAAGAAGATCTCCGGTCGTCGGTCGTAAACGAGTCAGCAGAAAAGGAGTACGGGCAGCGAAAGCGCAGAGATTCATAGAGAAACCCAAGGGGTAAAAATTATGTTTCACAGTCGCGATGTTGATAATGTACGCGAAATTGCGGACGACTTTAAGTACGCACCAAAGAGAAATGATACTAGCTGGTTGGGAATAAACACAATTCTTACTGGCAGTAGCGACAGGGAATTCTTATTGCATGACTCCGAGTACAGCGAGGAAAATAAATGCCAAGTACTTTGTCCAGAGCTGAAACTAAATATCTACGGGGAAGAGTTGCCAACGTTATTAGATAGCGGAGCAGAAATTTCCTGCATTTCTGACGAAGCAGTCGAACACCTATTGCGGGCAGGCGTAAAATTACCAATATTGCCAGTTCCAAGAATTAAAGTCATTGGCGCAACATCTAAATCTAGCCCCATGATAAACAGACAAACAATTTTACAAATATGTAGCCTAGGAGGATTGAAAGAAGCCGCCGTTTTAATAGTCAAAGGTTTGACTAAACCGGTTATTTTGCGCACAGATTTTCTCACCAAATATAATATCATTTTGAATTTTGGTGGGTGGTTAGTGTCTACTCCAGAGGTGACAAGAACGACGTGTCCGGAAGAATGGCATTTTAAGGACAAATTGGTTGGTTTGCTCCGGAAAGAAATTCCGATTTATTCCGTAAACTCAAGTGAACGTTGCGACTGGATCGCGTCCAGCGAAGACATAGATACCGTCGTCTACGAAACAGATAACCTGACGGCTATGCAACAACACGAGTTAAGAGTACTGTTACTCAAACATCGTGAACATTTTTCGGACAAGCCAGGATTAAACACCCTGTATTCTGCACGTATTAGGATTAAAGAAGGCGAAGTTTTCCATAGAAAATCCTACCCGATACCCAAGAAGTACCTGTTCGAGGCCGGGGTATTTTTTTTTTTTTTTCAGCATGAGATGTTGGACCGGGAAGACATGGCAAGAAGGACTCAAGTCGCTGAAGATCAAGCCAACCACGACTTCAGTATATCACCCGCAATCCAGCGTGGTAGAACGTCGGATGCGAACCCTGGGAACAGTACTACGAATCCACTGCCATAACAACCAGCAAAATTGGCGAGAGAAATTATCGTTAGTCGAACTGCTGATGAATCATACCGTACATGTCTCGACTCGTTTTACACCGTTTGAAGTACTGACACAACGACGATCGGAGGTATTCAACTCTGTGACGATTCCTCGATATGTACCGGACAACACAGACGGAACCATGGATGACATTGATTTGAAAGCAGAGATCCGCAAGTTAGTGGATAGCCGTTTAGTAACCATGGCGAAGAGGCGCGCGAAGTACTGCAAAAGGTCAAAAATGTGTCAGTTAAATATAGACGACCTGGTACTTGTGAGGACACACCCGATATCACAATTTTGGGCCGGGGTGACGAAAAAGTTATTTTTGCTCTATTCAGGTCCGTATAAAGTGTCAAAAATTATCAGAAACAATTGTTACGAACTGGTAAATCCCGACAGTAACATGTTAAAGGGAAGATACAACATCACGCAATTACGTAAGTAACGAAGAATAATTTCAAGCAGCAAGAACGTTAAGTCGACGGTCACACGAATGTTACTGGAATTTTGACGTCGAAATTTGGTGGTATACGAATGTACATGGTGTACTGTGTTGGTAAATTGTGATGCGAATTTTCCTAAATTGCAGGCGTCAGAGTGAGTTTTGTCCTGGAAGAGTTCATGCCCAGCAGATTTGTTAGCGCCGAACGGAGAGCCGTGTTGCTAATTATGCACTCACGCCATTTTGTCGCACTTCACGATTGATTTGGATTTATGTTTGAACCGCCAGTCAAAGAGAAGTCAAAGAACTCTATTACAGCGTCGTTGTGTATAGAACTGTGTGTGAAGACTTAATTTGGATTTATTTTCGAATATACTTATTGTGATGTTTTTGATTTGTTATTGTGAAGCCATTTATCGCTGATATGTTACCTATGGATTTGAGAGCCCTGGACAATTGCGATTTGGGTATATGAAGAATATTTTATGTCCTACAAGAATTGATTTTATGTCGTCGCATGGCTATATTTTTTTCGCAAACGAAGACCTCAGTGAAGACCCCGGAACTGGGTTATTCACGCAGACGGAAGAGCGGATATTACTTATTTTTGACTACTGGAGGTTATCATTACTAGTAGGTAATTTTTTTTCCACCTCATTTAGCTTCATTTCATGCTAAACTCGCCCACAAGGAAGAACACTTTTTTTCTGCATGGTGCAGATTTGGTCTCCCCGTGTAAATATACAGTTACTCTATAGCAGCACATTTCATGGTTAGGGTCGTGACCATGAGAATGCCAGGCTGGCGACCAGTCGAATAACACCAATGAAGAAAGCGACAGCGGGTGACGGCATAGAGGCGTAGAGTTAGACTGTGAAGTGTGTGCGGGGCTGAGCTGAGGACATGGAAATGATAAACATTTCTGTCAAACAACTAACGAACAATTTTGGTGTAACACGAACTGTTTACAACACGTAGTTGACCATAGAACACAGACACATATATTTTTTCCTCTGTGGTGAATTTATGTCACGGGACTACTCCTCAGAAGTGAGCGCTGTTACGGCGGCGTTTGTGCTTTGGCGCGGTTTGTGAGCAGCCCGCCAAGGAAGACAGTAGCCGTGCCTGAGTGGCATGGTACGTTGACGTCACCTGCGTAACGCAGGTTGTTTCATCAGGGGCAGACATAGTTGTACTGCATAGACACTACAAGTCAGTGTGACATAGTGACTATTGAATTGCGGAGCAACATATGACTGAATTTATTACTTTGGAGAGAACTCCAGAAACAATTTTTTTTAATTATCATGTTTTTTTTTCAGTTAATTCTTTTTTGTAATTACACAAGAATTTGATTTGCGTAACTGAAAGTTACACTTTCATTGTTGTTGAAAACTTAGAATTTAGTTCAGTAAGTTGAGGAAATTTACAAGAGACTATCAATATACATTAGTGGTTTACAAAACCAAAGATTTTAATTTTTGTTTGGTATTTCAGAATGACTGAAAGGAACTCTGACGACAAATGTCCATGTTAAGTGGATTGAAACTATAGTTGTATAAGGCACTTCGGTGTTGTGCAAGTTAAGGCTTTTATGCAAGTTGAATTAATACCATAAGAATATTTATTAATGCTATTTGTGAGGGTAATATGTTAAAAGGATTCGATTGTATATTAATTTTGAGTACTCAGAGTAATATGAATGTTGTGGTAATTTAAGGTAATGGTATTTGAGACCTGAATGAAGTTAGATTTCAGGTCGTCGTAATGATAAATTTATACCACCGGGAATGAATTTTCATACGACTGGCCGGGGTGTCTGTAATATAGGATTCGACCTATACTACAGATATCGTTATAAGTCATTTTAGTGGTTGTTTGCAGGCAAGTTCACATATACTTTTGTATTTATCTTTGGCCATAGACACACCGAACCATGAAGTTTTATAAACATTTGTGCTTTGTTTTTATTGTATTATCTGAGGAACTATGGTTTCCAAGGTTTCTCACTACTTAACACGTAGCGTTTCATGTTTTGATCAGAATAGTGACCAGGTTAAGGGCCAGAATCGATTCCAAAGCTAGGTGTGCTACGAGAATTAGCGATACTGAGGCGAAACAACGGCGTGTAGAAAAAAAATGGAAGTTTTTTGGAACGTTTGGACTGAGGGAGGAGAAAATTTTTATTAGAAGAGGGAGAATACGTTCGAACTGAGACCAAGATATCATGTATTTGATGGAGCTGCGAAGACATTGGGTTGAGAACGACAGAAGAGAATATTTCAGTTACAAATAAGTCGCTTGGAGTTTTCCACTACATCGCCGGAGCTGAAGAAGATATCAGGCCAATTTCCGAGCCTGAACTTGTTGTCAGGAACCCAGGGGCCGGGGCTCAACGAGGTCTCATCCCTGTAGACCTTATTCGCCAGTACGTTCGTCGGCCAACCACTGAATCGGGAGAAGTGGATTTCATCCCAGGGTACTGCGCCAAAGAAGCCGAAGTCCGGTGAGCCCAGTCTTTTAGCCACACACTACACTCCGTCACAAACTCAGCCGCCATTTTCCTATCCATCTTGGAAGTCACATAATTAAATGTCTGCCAGAAAATGCACTTAAATTGGGATTAAGTCTGTTACCTTAGTCTGTTCGCTAGCGTAATTAAGTATGGTCACGACGCATCATTTTATCCGTTACACATTTTCGCGACATTGTCCTTAATTTTAAGTCGCTTATTTTTTCATTGTAAGTAATCCTGGTATCTAACCCTTGGAAATCATATACCATATTCTTATCCTCACGCTGTCGTCATCAACATTATCTAATGTGAAATTAAATAACTTACATTCTGAATTATCAGTTTTTGATTTCCATGGGGAGGGTATGCTCAAGTCACTGGCACGCAAATAGTGTGCCGAGGTACCTACTGAGTTTCGCTAGCCGACCACATATGGAATGTATGAGGTTACCTTGGATTCATTTTAAACATCTGTAACATAATTTATCCTTGCCTGTTAATAGCCGGGCACTTTTATATTATAGTCTCAAGAACTGCTAAGGATAATATAACTAAATTGGGTTCCCCAGCGGGTACAATAAACTTATTCATGTTTTAGATATATAGGGGATTAACTACCATTACGTGTATAGCAAAAATAACTAATGTCTACTAAATAAAGGCGAGATAGTTGGAAAGTTGACGAGAAACTACATAGGTTTACGTCACAAAATCAATAATGGCACAGTATAGGGTCTCAGCATTTCACAGAGATAACGAAACAGAAATATGGATTGGCGTTTTCGCTGTGATAAGATAAATATTTATTTTGTAAACAAAAAACCACTAGGAACTAAATCACAAGTGTTAAGTAACACAATTGCACGAAAACGTGTATTATAGCGAAAGTATGCATACAATTTAAAAAACAAAAAAAAATTAAGTGTTAATAAATTTAAAAAAATATTATCACTTATTTTATTTGATGCAAATTGGCAGCTAAACTGGACGTGATATTTTGATATTTACCGATAACCATGTTTTATTCTGAGAGTCGATGTATTTAAATTGCCGCAATTTAAAGAATCGTTGAACACCTTGCCTACGAATTACGAATCATAAACGTTTGCATAAAAACATGGCCCGTAATTTATATACCTAGCTACTTGTGGTGCTTATTTTATTTATTAATTTTCTATTTTCTGCATTCCATTACTTAACTCATTTACTTAACACATTTTACTTTAAATAAAAAACTAAAAACTATAAAACGTCTTCCTTATCCTTGAAAACATTATTTCCCCTACAAATTAAAACAAGTTCTTTTGCTACGAACAGCAGCAAAACCAAGTAACGCTTATAACATCTAACTTATTTTAGATAGTGTAAACGTAGTTCGCTGACTGAAAATCTGAAATTCGCCGACCAAGGAGTTACATCTGTAGTCACGGGGTCGCGGTGGCCGAGTGGTCAGACAATTCGCCTCCCTTAAAGGCGATTCTGGCTCGATTCCCGGTGGGGTTGGTCCCCCGGATTTTCGCATGTAGGAATCGTGCCAGACGATGTTTGTCGGTGGGTTTTCTCGGGGATCTCCCGTTTTCCCCGCACCATCATTCCATACTACGTGCCACCCCTTACAAGCGTTTAGACCTATATGTTAAATGCTGACCAACATATCTCACTCACATTAGTCACTCTCTACGGAATGGTTGTCGAAGAGACGAGTGCAAATATTATAACCATTGTATTATATTAATTTGTTTTATTAACAATTATAATTATTGGGTATGGTAGTTCCATCCTTGATCTAAATCAGATATACGTAGTGTTGTTCGTAATTGTAAGGTAGCTTAGAATTTTTTTAATTAAAAGTCTTTGGTCCGTCTTGGATGTACTTTGCGCTCGTCAAGATTACTCGGAGTCGTTTCTTCAGGGAAGGTTGTCTCATCTGTCACTGAAGCACAAAGAACAGGAAAAAAGGAGCAGGTGTTACATTCGAATTGTAAGACTTTGAATTTGAATCGCTCGAAAGCCGTAGGCTTCAAGATACTTTCAAATGAGTTCGTAATTTAAAAACATTAAGTTGCTGATGGAATTCTTAACCATCTTATCATCTTGAACAACTGCTACCAGGCAATTTCAATTCGAGGAAGTTGAGTTTTTTTCCTTTTAAAGGGCGTTATTTGCAGTAAAAGAAGTTATGTAGAGCGTGTGTGAAGTATCGTATTTCGTTATTAAATTTTTACAAATATTTTATTTCATGGTTAAGTGTTAAAATGTTGTTTATAAATTTTTGACTTCTTAAATAGAAATAGTGAAAATTAGTAACTTTGGTAACTATGGGTAAATCGTTAAAACTGGTTACAAGATTCACGATTGTACTGAACAAGTATTGCAGATTATTTTGCAAGAAAATTGTGCAGTTATACAGTTCTAATGGAATAACTATTTTAGAAATTCCGTCCGATGGTTTCTTTTGATTCTACTTCTTTAACGCGTGTTAATTTAATTTTGTTAGGTACTTATATAAGTGTAATAAAACGCTTTTTGGGAAATAGTAGTACTCGTTAAAGTGTATGAAAACTGTATTATCTTACTTTTCTCAAGGAAAAAAAAAATAAGCTTATGAGATCGGTCGTCTGTATGATTTTATGTATGTAGCCTATGTGTGTATGTATGTATGTTTTTATGTAGCCTACGTATGTCCCCCTAAAACACATTTTGAACCCGGTAACTGAATTTCATTTACTGAGTGAAATGGCGCCACGTTAACACGTTGGACGGGAGGACCCGTGTTCGACCCCCGGTTCCAACCATCCTGATATCGCTTTTTCATGGTTTCCCAAAATCGTTCCAGGTGAATGCTGGGATGGTTCCTTATCAAAGGCCATGGCCGACTCCTGTCCCAGCTCCTGTCATTGTACCAAGCTGGGTATCACCGTCTCTAGTGACCTTGCTGTCGGCGAGATGGTAAGCCCTATTACCTTACCCGAATTTCACTAAACTTGGTACATATATAGTAGTTAGTAGCCTGATTTGACTTTTGTATATTTCGTTTATGCCGTGTTCATACTTTCAAAATGGTGCTAATTTTAACATTTTTCGGTCACGCTGGCTATCAAACCGTATTTTAGAATTTCATCAAACTCAGTACACGTAAAATACCTAGTAATGTGGCTTTAATTTTACGAATGCAGTCCATCCCGTATTTATAATTTCAAAATAACGACCATTTTTATCATTCCATCGTGTGACCTATCTGAGCAGATGTTATCCCGAACTGTATCAAAATTAGTTCACTTACATTACACACCAAGCTGGCATAACTTTTGTGTACATCGTTCTTCATGAATTCATATTTCCAAAATTGCGGCCATTTTCCTATTTCTAGCATAATATATCATACAAGAGGAAGCATCTTTCCCAATTTCATCAAACTTGGTACACATATATTACGTACTAATGTCTCTTTACTTTTGGTTTTTCGTTCATCCTGTGTTCATATTTTCCAAATATCGACAATTTTTTGTATTTTTAGCATATTATAACATATCTTAGGAAATATCTTTCCGAATATGCTCAAATTTGGTACTCGTGTATTACTTGGGAATATGGTACGAATTTAGTGTATTTAGTCAATGCCGTGTTCATGCTATCGTACTTTTGGTAATTATTATATTTTTAGCATAATGCGATGTATCTGTGGATGATTTTTTTTTTCCATCAAACGTAGAAACTGATTAGTTTACGGACTTGACTATTGTGTAGTTTGTTAAATTTCGTGTTTGTATTTGAAAAAATAGCGATATTCTTAATTTTTTTTCAAACACATGAATTATCTGTAGAATCATTTTTTTTTTTTTTTTTTCAGAATATCATCAAACATCTCTTCAGACCTGGTTCACATTAAGTACTAAGCTTGTTGGTTCATGAAGTGTTTAGTTTTATATGTCCCTCAATTTAAAGATTTTATGACTTGACTACATAATTTTAATACATGTAAGTTATGTCAAGAACTACAGGACCAATAGAAAGTCAATTTAAAAATGTATATACATTATTAATCTACCTTTGATTCAACCAGCCTTTGTTGTTGTAAGTCTACCATGTAACAAGATAGCATGATAATAATTTTGTATACTACAATTCAGTATTTCTAAATATTTGTGAACGATTTTAACTTTAACAGCTAATTTGCACCCACGTTGAGAACAGTATACTTATTAGTTTTGCTGGTAACTTCTTGCTTTACTTTACAAAAAAACTCAAATAATTCATACAAATTTCCTGCAGCTCCGTTAAATATAAATTCCTAATTTTACTTGTTTACTTATGTCAATGGTTCGTAGCCTTAGAATGAAACCAATTTTCAGTGGTAAATGTTTGTATTTATGCACACATTTGGAGTGGAGAATATGGTCACTAAAACATATGATATTCCAAAATGATCTTTTCAGATTTGATTGCGTGTATTTAAAAAACGGGAGAAGATACAAAGGTGCGTTCTGTGTAACAGTGTCCACACACGTCTAAAAGTTTAGCAGCCGTTAAACCGAACTAAATGTATGCGCCACATGATACACACACGATATCTAAGCACAAATGCAGTTCCGCCCTCGACCGACCTAGCGATCCAGTGGAATACTGTCTGGAGACTTCACGGCCAGGAAGTGGGTTCTTCTCGGCGAATCTAACGACTAGGAAATGTGTCATCCAAAGCAGCCCTAAAGACCACGACCTACTGAGGAGGGGCACCATCCTGCTGCAGCATGATATCAGGTTGTAGATCTTCGACCTGTGCAAATGCGAACTGTTCCAACATGTATAGATAAACAGTCGAGGTATCTGAGGTTTCTGCAAACAGGAAAAGGACCCCATCACACATTTGTTTTCATACACAGTAAACAAATTTCTACTTTTACAAAATGGTTTTTTGGAAACCAGTTTCCAAAAAAGTTTTTTGAAGCATTACGAAAATATTTTGTAAAATTTACAAAAATCTTGTACATTTACAAATTTATTTGTATATTTACAAACATTTCTGTAAATCTACAAACTAATTTTGTATATTTACAGTTGATATCTGGTTCATTTTACAATAATTGCTTGTAGTGTTAGAAAAATTTTTTGAAAACTAGTTTCCAAAAATTTTTTTGTGAAAGTACGAAATGTTTTGTAAAATGTGAAAGGTCTCCTAGGTTTATTTTGTTTCAATTCGAAAAATCTGCTCATTAGCATTATTTTACTTATTCCCAAAGTTGTTTACGATATTTGTAACCACTTTAAAAGGTTTCTGACATATTTTTTTCTTCAGAAAGTATCGGTCACCATCGATGCGACTCAGCATCTCAATTGCGTTGCACTTCGGCCTGTCATCAGATTGATGAGCATGCATTAGCTGCACCTTGTAGGCATGCAACTTGAATATTTTGTGCAGCCCTATGTGCACCGTGCACTGTAAAAAACTTCCTTGAATGTTTAGGAAGTTATTATCCCAGACGCAGTATGGTACAGTTACCATACTTCATCTTGTATGTATGCAAACTTTTACAGTTGTTACAATACAAGTCTGGTATCTTCAGCATACATATGATTGTTTTATAAAAAGGTTTAGGAATGCTACCATGGATGTCCGGGAAATTATTCTACCATGCCTGCTTTCTTAGCGCTCCTATGTGCACGTCTGGTAAATTTACAGACAATTTTTTAGAGCGTGGGAGTGGGTAGCTACAACTGTCGATTAGCTCGAAGGATTGATGATTTTGTTTGGCTCTGAATAAATGTACGTTGCACCCCTCCACGTGTGAATCACTTGTGCTTTGTAGTCTTGTACGTTTACTCTTCATGACAGTCCCTGTTTCCGTAAACCTCGTGTATCACTTTCTGCTGTGGAAAAGGGGGATGCAGTTTTCGTTACCTACTAACCTGCACAAGAGACACATAACAAAATTTTACGGGCGTGTAAACACTGTGTCGCAAAACGCAACTTTCTATAATTTCTCGTTTCTGAAGTACAAGCTATCAAGGTTGTAAAACTTATTTTGGAACAATCCATATTTACTTACTTATGTAGTAGTATTTCTGATTCATTGTATTGACCAACTAGGATCACATAACAATTTCAGTTCTTTTTCTTTCTTTGTTGTTGTTTCCTGTTTTGTCATTCTCCATATTCGCGTCACGTTGTGCTGTTACTTTATTTTCATTTAATTTACTTTTCCAACATTGTGGCTTTTGTTATAAAATTTTTCCACCAGGCTTCAGGCTATTAGAATATGGCAATAGACATCATCTGTTCTGACATTTGAGTGAAATATTTTGACCGTCGTAGGATCGGGAAACTTACGATGAAAGCTGTGTTGTAATACATGTGAGTGAACAAGTGCCAAACGTTATTTAGGGATTATTTTTGGAAATCAAGTTCAACATCACTTCGGTGCCTACATAATTTCCATGTGGTAATGCGTCAGTCATATTTTTTAGGATTGTGATTGTCTTAGGCCACAGACGACTAACTAGGCTGCGTCACAGTACAAACTGCAAGGGAAACGGTTATGTTAGTACGAATTATTAGTTAAATGTTGGTGAAAATTGTCTGATTTAAGTTCTCAGCCATGACTGCCGACGTCTTGACGAATGAAATTGTACGTTTAATTTGCTTCGAGCGTTGTTTTATGTTTAATTCAAGCTCGCTGTGGTCACTATGTTTGGTCGTGAGGTCTGGTAGTGCAGTAACAATAGTCACACTGAAAACAAACTGACGTAAAATTTCCTTTACTATAAGGGGAGCAATTTACGCTGAGTTAGTACTCTCGTGCATAGAAAACAACTCAGATAATATTTTTCACTAGTTAGTCAATTTAAGTACTCGATGGAGGACTTTCGACTTGCAGACTCTCAGCATGCTGCGCGCGTATGATAGTACATAACCCGCGACACATTGTGCAACCAGTTTCATGACTCGGCGTCCAATTAATAACTTACATCACAAACCGCCTTGCGAAACATGGCTTCCATCAGTACCGACTTTGAGATTTGCAGCCACATCTAACCACATAATTTGCATTCACGTTTATCGTTTATTTCCGAGATACGTTACTAACTTCAGGACTCTGACCTGAATTCATCAGGCTTATACCACGGGTTTCTGCACTACATATTTTCATATCAGTAGTTCTCTTCGTGACATGCAAGACATTTTTTAATATACCAACATTGTTGATTGTGTTGCGTCTTACTTCCAAATCTCAATTTCACCAAGACCTAGAAATTAATCTCTACATTGGTGAACATTTCTATTTTGCATTAATATAGTGTGAGGGATAATGCAAAATTAAAATCAATGATATATCCAATCACAATAATATTTTAACACACTGTGTTCAGACTGTCAAGATACCGGTCATACGCGAAGTAAGTGAACACTTTAAAAGAGAAACACATAGTACATTTTCTTAAACAGTTCTAGATACTATTGTTATACTGAGGAGGAACCTTCAAATATCGACAGGAACAGAACCCACTTAAGTGCAATTTAAAAATTAAAAGAAGTCTACAAATGCCAAAAAGAAATTTATAAAAATATTTGTAAATAAGTGTGAATCACGATGTTTTCACGTAATGTGTGTCATCTTTAAATAATTAAATAATTTTCATAATGCACCAAATCTATCATATCATAACCTCAAACATTCACCAGAACACGGTAAGAATTGTATAAAATATGTTTTACAATATTGTAAGTATTAGTATCTAACGCAGTTATATTTTAAAAAATTAATGTTTTTTTCTAACAAAATTGTGATGGTGATCAAGAAATATTTGGGTAGAGTTCATTTTTATTTCGCAGGACTCACTGTTAGCAATTGAGAATCTCAGTGAAGTTACCTTTGGATATTTATAATAACAGGCTAATAAATTACATTAGTAACATGTGTCAGACACTGAATGTGTAATCCAGTCTAGTTCACATGGAGCGTTCATTAATAATTTCTGCCACGTTGCGTAACGAGGTTCAATATGAGGTTCTGGAAACACTGCATGGTTCGTGGTTTACAGTTCGCGCCAGTGCCACTCGCACACGTTGTTGTTCATTTGTTTTAGAAGAACGCTGTATGGAGGTTATTCCGTGCTGTGTGGAGCTGAAGTGTCCTCTGGGTGTGGACGGATATCCCCGCGAGGGGAGAGAAGTCAAACGAGAAACTAATTAGCGGTTGTGGTGCAATCGTCTGCCTTTGGCGAAGAGGGTAAAGAGGGTGGAGGTAGAAGCGAGCCACGTAATGAGATAGCGCGTTCAGGAACCCAAGTTATCGAGTGCTCGAACTGAGAACTCATATGACCAGGATCTCCTAGATGAGAAAATATAGAAGACGTACTATTTATTGCCTTCCGAATTCATCTCAGATACTTTTGACTTCATCGGTTAGACCTCAGCTCCTTGTTGATAACCTCAAGGAACTATAGGAAACTGATATTATGGAGGTTGGCTAAATAAAATACACGTGATGAGTAAACTTTCGTTATTTTCATTTATTTTTAACTTACTAAATGCGTATAATTCCGAGTTACATTAGAGGTCTCGACAACCTTAAAATTCAAATTGTGTAAGACATTTTCTGATTACAGGATTTTTACGTTGTGATAGTCCGTTTTATTATAGAATGATCATATAACATTTGTACAGTTGGCAATGGACACAAGTTACAAATGGCACAAGCTTAATGTAGATTCATATTTAAGTGGCAGATTTTCTAAATAATTTTATACTAAACATTTAAATTATTTTCAAGTGCTTTATCAGTGGTTCTAATGTAAAAATTGGACAAGAAACTGCAAAAATAAACGTCACACAAAATAATTAATCGGTTGGTACAGTGCGTAACGTATACAGTAAGATACAAACTCGCAACGGTACTATCAGGAAAATGGATGTAGGCCTAAATCTGTAGCAATATTCACGTAACAAATCTAAACGAAATCCGTAAAAGGATCGTTGTATTAAAAAGCGAAGTAACTCCCACGTGTCATATTTACATAGTTTATTACAGTATAAATTTCTCAATTGCTCAATACAGTATAAATTACGCACATAAATGTTTATTAACGGAATTGCAACCCTGTTTCACTCACAAAAATATTGCCAATACTTTAAATTTTATTTGTCATACGATAGTCACTTGAAACAATACAGGAATGAGGTATAAGAAAATGTGTCACATTACAACCTGTTAACATTCACGTGGTCATGGTAGCTTTACATTTTACTGCTAATGCCTCTATAGTTCCCGATTGACATCAAACTATTCAATGGGCCGGATGATAATTTGATGGCGAAGAAGCAAGCACTATCTTGCAGAGTCAAAATCGACATACAATTCATATCTCAGACTGTTGATATATCTTATACCAATACACAAAAACCGTCCATCATGGCATTAAAAATTACTCTTTACTCAAAAAAACCTAAATATAACGCAAATGTGTATATAAATGAAAGCCACGTCCTAAAATAATAATTAATACGGACATGAATCAACAAAACATAATTATATTATACGCAGAATGAATAAATATATTAATTAAAACAACAAAGTTGGTAATAATCATTACCTCAATCCAGATCTCTTGTAATTTTACACGGTTTTTACGTGTACAACCATCCATTATATATTTTTATTTTGTGTCGTTATTCCATATACGACAATCTTCTTTTCCGGAACTGCCTACGTATGTTATTTATCACTAAAGAATACAGACTTTATAGTAATAGCCCCACTTTCTGCACGCAGTGGCGTACGTCCGTGAAAATGGTGTAGCTTGAAAATCACCCACATCGCTATATTCATTTCAAGTTAATACGTATTATGTTCTCATTTAAAATAAAATATTCTGTATTGTATTAAGTGGCTGAAATGACTATTTTCAGGCCGCGTTTTAGTAGAAAATGTTGTAGACACTAGCTTCTGCCTTGTCTTTAGAAATGCGCCGCATGTTAACATTTATTTAGTTACCATTATTATAACACTCCAAGCCTTGCTCTATCGAGTCTCCTGCACAATCTCTACACGGTACTTAAAATTCCTGCACGTGACGACGATGAGGACAACATGAGAGTGATAAAAGAAGACTTTTAGTATACAAATGTTCTCAGGTCATATCACGCAAGAAAAATTCCTGCAATGGCGAAACGTGGTTAATGTAAGAGTTTCTTTAATTGTGTCGTGTTAAAGGTAGTAACGGACGGCGACCTTTAAATTTACACCGAGTTATATTAACTGAACCAAAATATATCATTCGTTGACTGTACAAATTTCTGAGACACTAAATTTTACTTGTCACTGCGAACACCTTAACTTATCTTCAAATAAATTGTACTGAAAATTACAGCGAGATGTTTAGAAATATTACATATAATCACACCTCTATATTCTCTGTCGTCCATCTTTATTTTCAATCAATATATTTTCAGCACCTTAAAATACGTACCTGCCCTTTAGCTTATCACTTTATATTCATCAGTATGCTTTCTATAATTTTTATTATAGTGAATGATTCAATATTTTTGATTCGACATAGCATATATAAGTTTTACATATTTACTGCAGTTACCACAACCTCTGCACATTGATGACTTTGTAACTAGAAACCGCCAATGTTAATTCATTAATTCACGCGAGCGACTACACTGATACTAATAGTAACAGACACTACGGCCCTGTTGGCGTGCGAAAATAAAACAATTTCTCCTTTCCCTGGTTTTTTACAAAAACCATACATCCAGATGACCGGGAAGAATCCTCCTCAAGAACGCTGGGTTTTAAAACCAGTTTACATGTTTCATCTTACCTTTTCCAAAAAACAGTACGAAGACCGTTTAGTCGTGTTATTTCGCTGGTGTCCCGTGTTTGTTCAGCGTCGCGCTGTTTTTTATACTCGGGGAGGATTTCCCTAACTTAACATATTTTTAAATTATTGCAATGTAATAAACTGTACAGCCTAGGCAAACGAAATTTGGTGTTAAGTATGATTCACAACAGTTAAAAAAGCACAAATAACGACTTTATATATATATTTTTTTAATTTTTAGTATACCTAGTTTTTAAGAAGACTAAATATTTTCTTATCTGAGTTATGAAATAGTTGCTCTACTAAAAGATTCATTAAAGAGTTGAGAACATAAATTGATCACGCATACAATAGCTGTACACTTGAAGGAACCATCAGTTTCCAATGTATGTTCAATTATCTTCCAATATGGATGTCAGCACAAAATGCAATTTTCTGCTTTAAAAACGTTGGTAAATATTACTGTGAGACTAGTGAGAGATTTTGGTCAGCGCTTAGCACCGAGGTATATAGCGCTGGTGAGAGGTGACATGAGGTGTGTACGGTGTAGCGCCGGAATGAGGGTGCATGAGAAACGGGAGATCCCCGAGAAAACACGTCGACGCACGGCATCGTCCGGCACGATTTCCACATACGAAAATCCATGTCCCGACCCGCCTTGGTGAGAGGCGAATGGTTTGACCATTCTGACACCGCGGCCCCAGTAAATATTAGTAAGTAGCGCAAACTCTTTAAAAATATATATGATAGTTATCTGAAATCAAATAAAGTATGAGATTTATGTAATGGTAGAGCAAAAATATTGTTACACGAAATGAATCTCAAAAAGTTATGCTATCTTACAACGAATCGGACGGTATATAGTCTTAACTTATAATACTGTTAAATTCACAGGTAACGTTTTAAAGACAGTTTAATCCCATTCTAATTTATTTTCTTAGCAACAGTCATTCCCTTGAGTTTCTTATTTACTGATGAAAATCCACGCAGGCAGAAATACATTTTGCAAGGATCGCTGATTTTGTAGTCGACGCTGCCTGTACAACAAAGCAGCGGCGAAACTAAAAGGGGAGTTCATTACTTTGTCAATCAAAGGTGAGCTAATTAAAGGCAGACAGCGGCCTTGATCCGATTAACTGGTGGGAGGCGAAGGTGTGTGTGACGTGCTCTTACCCCCCCTCCCCCCGCTCTTCGTACAAGAGATTTCTTTCCTGTGGCACCGGAAAGCGGCTTGTAAAATCTAATTGGCACAGAATTTCTCTTTGGATTTGTTACCTGAATATTATATTTTGATTCCCCTTGCTTGCTTCAGAACTGCGTTTCCGTAAGAGTAAAAGTTATTAGGTTTAATTAACAAGTGCAAATACGACACTTAAGTATTACTTAATTATGTCGCCGGTGTCATGATTAAGTACGTGATATTACAAAATGGTAATAACAATATGATAAAAAGTATTTTTACAGGTTTATATTTTTACATCTGAAGACATTATCAAAATCAACCAGCAAAAGGTAAAATATAAACTTTGTAGATTTTAAAATTATAAAATCATTAAATGCAAACACAAAGAAATTAATTTATAAATCAACTCATCAACCTTAAAGTCAATGGAAGCATGGCCAGATCATTAAACCATTCCTGCTCAACGAGAAGAGATTAGTTCAATTTCTGAGAAGTACAATCAGTATAATATTCTCCGGATTATCTTCCAAAAACAATTATTCATAATTGTGGTGTTATTGATGAATAGCTAATAGTCTATATCGCATATATTTTATTTAATCACGAAACAAGCGTAATATTTATTTGATTTTCATTTCCACATATATTTAAAAACGTTTATCCAAACTCACAACTGAAATTTATGTTGAAAAAATACTACGTAAAGTTAAAAATTGCCAAACAAAACGCAAGCAGTATTATTTATCACTGTGTAGGATGGGTCATAGTCAATTTGTATCAGTATAAGTTGATAACATTTCAATTTATATAACCAACCTTACATTCAACAATCCTTTACTAAACTGTACCATTTTAATAAAAAAAACCTACTATATGTAGTACAATTTTCATTTTATTTTTATCATAAGGTTTGTTTTTCGAGTTTGCGAAAGATAAGCCGTTTCTTTCGCGTAAAAATGGTGTAATCTGTAGAGTAGGATTGGGCAAAGGCACACACTTTAGTTTTAAATGGGCACAACGTCTTTCACAACAGAAAAAGAAGACATTTAACGTCACGTCTGAAATGTACACACATATTAGTAGGTATGTAGACGTAAAAAAAAAACCAAGTGCATAGTAACGCAAGTGACAAATATATGTTGGGATGCAAAAAAGTAAGAAAGAATCTTAAAGATCCGAATGTAATGTGGCAAAAATCCACAGCACATACCATCTACAGAAACACCTTACAACACAAGACTCATATGGCACTTAAAAACATACTTATTACCTTTTAAGTATCATCAAACTAGTTGTAAGAAAATATATTCTTAAGTAATATAAATTATATGTTAACAAAAGTTACAGAAACCGGATTCATATTCAGTAGCAGTAAGCTATTCCTGATAAGGCAAAATATTTTAACTACATAAATGTAAGACAATGTCACGACGTACTTTGTTGCTATTTGAAAGGAAAATATATATAAAAAATCATTATATTCTGTAAAATGTATTAATATTTTAAAATATAAAAATAATACACGTCATTTTATGTATGAAATCTAAAAACACAAAAATATCATAACAGGTCAAAAGTAGATGGCTAACTTTCTAAGAAAATATACCCACGTTAGGGTGGAAAGTTACTGGCTAAACTACCATACACAATTCAGCGATTCACATGCTCCACATGAAGTACACTAGATATAGCCGTAATTAGGTTAGTAAATGTTCATTTCACACAGCCGTGACAGTGTATTTCGACGGTGTACTGACTGTTTTGTAGGTTTCACACGATTAACCCTATTTCTCTTTACATCAAGTCACTTCTTCGGCGGTTCTTTTTTAAATGCAATTTTTCGCCTCTTTTCTTGGATCTCTTGAAACAGTTGATTCTTGTGTGGTGATCATGTTATAGTTTATTTTTATTTATTTATTTTTTTTATCGTTTCGTTTTGTTGGCTCAGACCTCTTCGTAAATGTGAAAACGAAAAACTGAAAGTCTGATACCGAAAAAACCAGGCTTGTTTCAGAGGCGTCGTTTGGGGCTAAAGGGGGGGGACAAATGCCCCCACTGGATTTAGAATTTTATGTGTATAAATATATTTTTTGTATTTTTTATGTAAATATTGCTAACTTAAGTACATAAAACTGAAGTTTTATTATTAAAGTATCTAATTTATACATGCTTAATTAATAAAAAAGATGTAACAAGGTCACTGTCGCCAGAAAACAAAATCTTTCCCCCCCCCCCCCTAGAAAAACCTGAAATGACGCCCTTGCCTTGTTTACTCTAAATTCATGAGACTTTAAGTTTTCACGCTGTATCACGTGAGAAACGCCGATTATTTTGACGCACAACAGCAAAAACTGAACTAGTAATATCTTGTTACATTATTTGTAGTATCTCGTGCGCCAGTTTCTCGGTCCTATTTTTGGAGGACCTGTTGTCGTCACTATGTTTTTATTGCCACAATCATTTCTGTCTGGGGAGTTTGTGAAACGAGAAGGAAATAAGTCATCATCTGTGAAGGCTTCAGGATTGAAAGGCCACGTTCCGCATGCTTGAAATGCATTTGCAGAACTATCTAATGTGGCGCATCTAGCATTATCTTTCTAGAATAATTCATAAGACAGGAACTACGTTATATTTCTACCAGGATGTGTCATCAACTATTAGTTGCATTCATCAGCGTAGGTTTCAAAGGCCCGAAAGCTTTTCTTTAGCGGCTGTATTGTGTAGCTGCTGTGGGGTGGAAGAGTCAGGGATGACCATGGCAGAAGTTTACGGCTTCTAATGACAGGTGTGATGAATAGTTATCAAACAGAACAGGATGTTCATTGTCTCTTTGTACCTTCTCCTGAATGCGATGTATCAGTTCCATCAACATACCTATTTTCTGTTGATCAACTACCTGAAGATAGCATCTACGACTGCCGTAACTTCAAAAATCAAGAAAATAAAGACGCGGATGAATCCCAAAAGCAAATAATGTAAAAACTACGGCCGCAAAAGCCTGCGATCTATAATAATTATGTTATGTTTAGAAAGTGTGTCGAAATATAATTTTGTCTGAATTGGTTCAAGCACAGCTACAATTAACATTATTACACTTCATAATGAAGGTGTTTTATACTTCAGGAACTAACATGTCATATATCCGCAATATTCTGAACAATAGATAAAGATTAAAACAAATACTTTTGCTTTAAAATTTACAACAAACAAAATCCAGCAATGTAGGGCAAAAACCGTACAAAAGAGGCGTGGAGACTTTTGACCCACCATTAGTTGTGATTATTTGCCGCATAGCTTAGGCTTGCCTATACGTGGTTCATGCTGCAATTTGCAGTGGCTGATATCAACAACACCCACAGCATTGTAACGACCAATAAATGCTGTTTTCATCATCGAATATTAAAATTCTTTTCACGCATTGCTTATAAGGACACACACTATTCCGAACTGTTTTAAATTTATATCAAGAATGTGCAAATTTACTTCTTATGTCATTAGAACTACACGATGTTACACACTGAAGTAAATCATGCAGCAATAAATGAATCTAACAAAATTATTGCTGCCGAAAGTTTTCATTCCCATACAGTATTCACCGATAGAACCTTTGCCCCACGCGGATGTTTGCCTCACCTTACTCTCACAAATATTGTAATATTATTTAAGGTATTCAAAACCACTCTCAATAGTAAAAATATAGCTCTGAAAATTAATACACGTTCAGGCCAGAACGACTTATATTTAGGCACGAAAGATTATATCATTTAGCTGTTCTGACATTACAACCCGTGCTGTTCATGAAAAAATTATGACATAAATGTAAAAAAGTGCAAGGTTCCATCCCTTATTATCCATTGTATTATCATCTCTTTATTCACCAACGAAAAACAGCAAAACTCATTCTTAATTTTGGACAGTAGTGTACTGTACGTATTGATTACTGCCTTCCACGTTCAAATAAATTCAAAATTAACTCTCCAAAATAAATATTGTTACAGAGTGAAGATTTTTTTCGCATACTTTATATTCGCACTTCTTTATCAGCAGCGTTTGTTAAAAAAATCTATTCTTACCTCAACTCTTTGAGCAATGCTTGGTCGGATTATTCACGTTAGAGTTTCAAGCGCGAGTTTGTGTGAGTTGCCAAATAATATCACTGTCCCAAGAACATAACTCAGGTGGAATTTTAGTTTTATTCGCATCCTCTTTCATTGAAAAATTCACATTATAATTTAACGTTTCTTATGAAAGCTTTATTGTTAAACTTAAGATTATTTTCTTTAATCTTATCTCGACACTAATGGCAGATTTTTATCTTATGTCAGAGAAATTCCACTTTTATTTTTTTTATAGCTCGACTATACTTAAGTCAACAAAGTTTTACAAGGGCCAAAATAATACGAATCATTTACATGCGTATTTAAATGTTTTTACTAAGCACAGCTGTATTCATAATAGAATTGTAATTTACCCTGATACATTTAGGGCACGGAATTACAATTTTATTCTAAGTGATTTTCTATCAAAAATTCCTAAACCCAAAATGCTAATAATTATGACCATACTTTCTTGTTTACTGTTTCGTGATAATTATTATTTTTAAGCTTAAATGAGAGCAGATATAAAAAATTTCTTTAGCAGTTTTGTTAAAATTGGTTTTTGCTCTGACACCAGATTTTTTTTTTTTTTCAAAACAAGAAATTATACTGTTTCGTCTAAAAAGTCAATTAAGCAGAATTTCTTTAAATTAAATACATAATTAAATATAACCATAATATTTACCGCCTTTAAAAATCAGGTAACTTGAAGAATACGATTTTAAACAAAACTCAGAAACAGATTTTGGATTTGTGCTTTCATTTAGGCGTAAAAAATTAATACAGCTAAAAATACAGAAACAAGAGAGCACCGCCTTTTAAGTAGGTACTACTTATCGCTCACTTCTTTCATACCGCAACTGCGTCAGTTGGCATCATTTTAATTACGCGCCAACTTTGGCGGTGAGACACAAACGGCTTCCTCTTTGTTCAGTGGCCCTAAAACTTATTTCTTGTTTCAATGATTTTCATATTTGTGTTGTTATTAAATCTGCTGTACTATGCCACATCCATTTTTAAAATAAAATATGCCAGCAACGTTTTACTTGGGGGCAGCTTAGTAATACACACGAGAAGTGGTAGTAAAATTGACAAACGTTCGAGACTACCCGGGTTATATTTCCAGCATAGGATTTTTTTTTTTCGGTTTCTAGTTGTGTTTCGGAAATCATTCAATGCGACTGCTTTGTCAATTATTTAATAAAGCTATGGCGGCTTTCCTACATGGACATTGATGACCGAGTCAGCACGTGCATATTTAATTACTTTGTTGTCTACGATACACTAGTAAGCTGCCAGCATGCTCAAACACATCGGTATTTTTAACACAAACTTGATGTTAAAAAAGTACTGTCTTTTATGCAAATATACATGTTAAAAAAACATTTTAAAGGAAAATGTGACATAAAACATAAGATTTCCACATTTACTTTTGTACAAGACAAGCGTTTTGTTTTACCGCAAGCTAAACTCTTTTGCGGCAAACTTACTTCGAAGTGGTTCATATCTAAAGAAAATTATTCTGTTGCGAATAAAGTGATCTTAGAACCCTGATAGCACACGTGTTCGGCATCGCTGCCGCCAGTGTATGGCAGCACTGCCATCCTGTACCTGATCCCGAAGGCTTACCAGGAAACACCTTGCTGTTCTTTATACTGGGAGGGTCGTTGGTCCTTACCAGTCAGTCCCGGACGGCCAGGGCTCACCATAGCCGTACAGCCAGAGCATAAAGCTGACAGGGTTGTTGAATACCAGTGGCAGAAGGAGATAAAGCTCCTTCCAATCGTGGTGGCAGGTAATAAGAACGCATTCTCCTAGCAACGGTAACACCCACAGGTTACTGCGGGAAACCACAATGCTGAAGGGCTGCCCAACCTCTACGTAGCCGCTTCGTGGACGAGTCCTATTACTAGGCGGACCAGGCCAGCGACCCAAGTACCCGCCCTGTAAGTCTCCTCCTAAGCAGGGTTTCATAAACCACCTCCACCACTCAGATTCCAACCAGTGATCGGCTCAGCACAGGGTTGAGACTCTACGCCGATCCCCTGAGTAACTACGAAACGCCATGCATCTGAGTTCTCACCGAGTAGGTTGCCACCCTCCAGGATTCCAGAACCCCTTCTTCGGATCAAAATTACTCGAGATTTGCAACACAGGACACTACTGTGTGCCTCAATGGGGACATGTAATCGGTTCGTAGGTTGCACAGCTTTTGGAAACTGGCCTAAGATGCCCCGCCGTGTATCTACCTCTTCCGCACAAGGAGAGCCACCACTTGCCCAGTCTTCATCCTCACTCCGTTAGCCGTAGTGCAAGCACAACGTTCCCAGCCGTGAACACGAGGAGGTGGAGATGGACTTGAGTGCGAGAGGCTATATATTCGCGTCACACAACATTGCGGTTTCCGACGATGGCATAGGTGAAGGGAAGGCAGGACAGGGCACAGTTGACGACTCGCATCTTCTACGCCCAACATCCACCGGAGTTTTTCACCTGTCTGAGAGATGCTGTTACTAAGCAGGGAGGACCCACTAATCTACTCACCGTTCCCAAGCACGCCGAACTTCCCAGACAGCGTACTTCCTCTTACACCACCTCGGCACCACCACCATCACGCCCCTCAGGGCCTCCCTGAATGAAACACTACGATATAGAAGCAACGAAATGCGAAGGACAAATAAACGGGTAGTGCCCCAGAAAACACGCCGACCTAGAGCCACCAATTTTCCCGCGTTAAAAAATTCTGGCTCGAAGACCACACCGGAAATCTAACCTGGATCGTCATGGTGGGTAGCGAGAAGTCTTGACTATTACACTCAACAGCGCCTGCATGTTAAACTGTGAATGTGACAGTATAGAATTTATATTAATGGCGTGGAAGGCAGTCACACCCTTCCTAATTATGTGAAATAAAATTAAATTAACTAAGTCAAATCAAATCACGCAGTAAGTTACATTGTTTTAGTTTTAGTTTTGTTAACATACACAAAGTTATATGTCAAACAGAGGCTTCGGAACGGGATGCCACTGATTTTTGGCGGAAAGAGGTTTGCGCCAACTTGTTTCAGTGTCTTCGCGGATAATAAAAAAGCATGAATTTGTTCAGAGGCCGTGTTCATTTGACTGTCAGTCAAATGGCAGTCAGGATGATGTTACTGAAACACCACACGTCTGTGATTTGCGGGTAGACTCCCTTGACACTGAGGGTTAAGTAACCAATGTTTGACCACGATGCAGAGCTGTAGATGTGGACATGTGGCATTGAAACGAATTGGTGCAAAATTATTTTCCCCATAATTCAGTTGCTCTAGGGATGATGCCTTCCTTCCCTGTGAATTACCTCTGTGTTCACTCAAATAGTATAATTTTTTGGTTAGTTGAAGTTTTGAGAATTATTAATATTAATAAATAATAACATTTTATTTTAATGACATTGTTGTTATATTTCTTTACTCACGCTTCGCACACTATTAGTATTTAACCTCCGTAAAATAAGGATACACAAAACAATGGCCAGAAATTATAAATTTCTAGTATAGTTAATTGAAGTAGCATTAATTTTTTCAGCGCTAAAAAGCATCAGCTACTGCCATGCAGAGTTATCCCTGTTATTTTTCCATATTCATGACATGCAACAATAATTAGTATGCTTACGAACAAAAATAACATTTACCCAAAGACAGAACGTCAGTAAGCATGTATTATAATCCAATATTCTTTCTACAGACAGTGAAAGTTTGCTTACCCTAGTGCGCGTATGCACGCTCACAGCGGAGTACATTACAGCTGCTGTAGTGAGATAAATTGTACCACAATGACATAAATGTCGTACTTAATGAGGCTGAGGCCCTCAGGACGTGTGGAAGATTCGCAAGGGTAAAAAACACGAAGGCGGTTATAAAAGAGGGCCATCACAGCAGAAATATAGGGGGTAATTAAAATGCAAAAAGCCGGCAAGTGTGTTTCATTAGCGAATACTCTTGAATACAAAACACGCTTGACAGTCTTTCTAGCAACTTTTTTCTTTTGCTCTTATGAAAAAAATATGTCTGTCTTCCCGAGAAAGCAGAACTATCAAGCTAATGCAGTCTAATTATCTTAACAACTGAACAGAGGCTGTTTCTTGAAATTTTCTGTGAGCGTTGCATAATTTCCCAAATATGCATTTACGGGAATGCAATAGGGCAAAAATCCATTAACTTCAAGATTGTAAATCCATTATTAACAACACACATCACTTCATTTTCAACAAAGGAATGGTTATTAATATGTGCAACCTACGAAAGTATTTTATCACTCAGTAGAGAGTTATAAAATTTATACAATATACAATTCATAATTTGCTATATATTTACAACAGTGCCTTATAGAAATTAAGTGAAGATCTTTGATTGAAAATGAATATGATGGAAACGCGTAACGCTATAGTAACAGTGTCTATTTCAAAAATATTCGTTGTTCACCTTTCAAAACTAGAGGTTTGCAGTACACTAGTCAATGGTATATTAAACTCCCTAATTTACACAGTTGTAATATTGAAGACCACATTACATTTTTGATAGTCTTTGTATATCTTCTCCACATTAAAATTATACTACTAGAAAAACGCGAAATATAGGCCTATTGAGAGTCCGAGATATATCGTTACTTAACTAATTTAAGTGAAAATAAGTATTCATTATTTTTCAAATGTTTTAAATATTACATATGTGTGTATATATAATTGTATACATAATAATACGATTTTTGATAGTTCCATAAATAATTAATATATTAATTATTAAATTTTTTAACTTTTTGATATCTGTTGAAATTACCCATGTTAAGTAATATTACATTATTTTTAATATACCTAGTATTTAAAATGTACCAAAATTTTTAAAATAATTTCTGCTATGAAAATATGTGTATGATTAAAACAAACAACTTGAGACGACATAATTTATAATCATACGAAGTGCAGAGAGTAGCTGTCATTGAGAAACGCACACAACAGTTCATTGTTATTTGCAAATGCAATGAAATTGTTAGGGACTTAATAAAACTCTTCAATCATCAATTATATATTGCATGCTCTCAACATATAGGTTTTTAATCTTATTTTTATGCGTTTAGTCCGTTTTAAAAACGCAATATGTTTAAAAATATTACATATTATTTTATGCTGTTTAGTCTTGTTTAATTTAGTAATATGTTATTCTACTTTTTTCTTCTCATGTTGCACTGCGAAGCAATTCTTATCTACGTTCAAAGTTTCACGTCTCTAGTTTATCGTGAAGTTTAAAATTTATTGCAATATTTGCACCGAACAGACAAACAGACAGACAAGAAAGTTTCATTTTGTCCAATTCTGAGTTAAGATAAAGTTCCCAGTCTATAGCTCGTTGTTACCGAACAGGCAAACAAATAGACAAGGAAGCGACACTTAATATTTAAAATAATTTTATTCCAGATGTTTGCTAACCTATTTCTTACGAATTCTGGTTCTGTATTTGCGTTGGACGTGTAATGGACTGTTCCAGAGGCGGCAGCTGTCAGCGAAACAGGAAATGTTTCTGTGCGGTGAATATCAAGTTTGTTTACCTGTGACTGTGATAAGAAATCAGGAGTTGCAAGCATGGAACCAGATGTACAGGAAATTCTATTTGCACGCAATTAAAAAAAGTGATAAGTGAGAGAGTTTTGCGGCCGTTTAACAACGAGGTCTTGAAGTGAGGTGAAATGAGGCGAAGAGATAGCACACCGTATACACCCGAGCCAGGATTCGAACCCAGGACATCTTGCACCGAAAACCAACGCCTTACCGATTACTCAATATTATTTCTTAACTATTATATCGTAGGTAGTGTCTTTACTGTGTCGCAGAAAACCATAATTATTTTTTAAGTCTAACGAACATCCGAGGCGCAGACCGTTTACACTGTAATATGTTACTTAGTAGGCCTAAAACACTAGTTTTTTATTCAGAAAGTAATATACTGTTTGTCCACTAACTAACTCATAGAAAGTACACCACGCGAATTCTGGGTTAAATTGGAGACGAAAACGTTACTGGCAAAATTATGTTCGACATATTAAGTACACAATGTGGCAACACTGCACAGAGAATGTTCCCTTTTGCGTTCCGCGTCCAGGTATTATGATATATTAATTGATGTATGTTACGTCAAGTAAACGTAAAATTTTGTTTGGAGTGCTCGAGACTTGAACCTGCATCCATAATATTCGGGTCAGAACAGTAGTACTAAGATTAGTAACATATATGTGGAGCGCAAGAGACGTCTTGGTACAGTCCTATGTTGCCATATTGTGCCTATAAATGCAATCGTATAACATTTTGCCGCTAATATTTTCGCCTCCAATTTAGACCTATTTATTTCTGGCCATACTGTTTATGAATGTGTAAATACGCTCGCTTTTCTTCCATAATGATCACAGAGATTACTTGGATTTTGTCAGCGTCTAAGCCGACTGTAAGGAAGAGTAAGAAGTCAACGTTACCACTGCTTAAGACTTCTATGAAAACATGAAGTTAGTACTTGTCACAGTCGAGACAGTTAGCTGAACAGGTATTCGAAGAGACGATTGTCTAAGTTCCTAAAAAATATATAGATCACGCTATTAATATTAAGAATAAATGATTACACCAAAAAAATATAAGTTACAGTACGCTACAAGAGGTCAATATTTATCAGTACGAATTAGTTTCATTTCGCAACAAAAATTTAACAATTTATACATATTGTCATAAGTTTCTCATGACAAGGTTATTAGTAGTTATTTACCACTAACAAATAAAATTCCATTGTCCATACTTACAGTGTAACATAACTATCTCCATATCCAGCGTATGTGTCACATGCTAGAATGCACATAATGTGTTTAGTATAAATATTTCACTTAGCCCTTGCATAGCGTTATGTGTACCAGTTAGCTTACATGCCCAGTCATTGCAGAATGTTTAACACATGCTATCCGAACAATATGTTTTTGTATCAAACCCTTATTTATGATGATTTTAGATTAAGCAGGTACATTGACTGAACATAACAAGTTTGAGCCATAACTATGCACTAGAAAGGTAGAACTTAAACGAAAACAGGGTTGTTACAAAACCTTTTAACAGTTGCGTGCTTCTTTATAAATAGATTTAATATAATGTTTCTAATTGAGTAACTGACATTAAAGTGTTATAAATTTTCAATAGCAATTTATTTTTCAATAATATCTTTCTTTTGCAACAAACTTATTCGTCTTTACACATTCACATAAAATTGCTCGTGCATTTAGGAAATGATATTAAAATTTATGGCATATATTTTAGGAGCAAGAGGTGACAAGCTTCTTTCTCGGAGCGCATTGTTAGCTCTTTGTGAAACTTTTTTTATACAAAAGAAGTTCACTTTACTTTGTCGCGCATTAATACCATGACCTTCTTAAACGAAAAAGTTCTTGTTATGAAACATTTCACTTCTTCTAACAGAATAAACGAAGATAGCAGTGTAAATTAATTTTTTCGAGTAAAATGCCAAATAGAGTTGAGTTCCTTGAAATTTAAATCTGTATATTCCGTTTCAAAAATACATGGCCAAAACGAACTGCACTATAAAAGATGCTTTTACTTACAGTGGTCTACAATAAAACATACTACCGTTCCTTTTTATGTTTGCAATATTAATAAATGTTGAAAACAATGTTCTGAATTCATACAATTTTACAAGAATAACATACCATCTTAAATCATACAACTATATTGCTTACGAATTGCGATCTGCATAAATTTTATACCATATATATTTTTCTATACCTATATATTTAAAGGCATGGAAAGGTAAGATGTCGAGCGAATGACTGGAATGATGAGTTGTCGATAAAATCTAAACTTCTCATAATAATTCGATGGGATTTTTTTGCCGACGAAATACTGTATTAGTGGACGTCGTTTTACACAGCACTAGGCAGTAGTATGTTAGGTTTTTTTGAGTAATGAATTAAAAACAGTTTTTTAAATAATGGCTTTAATGACAAAATTTGTCAATTGAAAATCTTTTATTTTTATAATTGTAGAATTAATCATATCCATAGCTCTATAATAACCGAATTTAAGAAATACTCGCGTTTCATTTGAAAATAATTTTGGCATCCGTAAACCGCTGCACAAGAGGTTTACGTTTAGTAAAACTATCTTCAGATCGAAACTGGATTATTTTTTAAATTTGATTACTACAGATCTCTGGAAATTATCATATTATTAATTACAAAAATTAAATTTTCCCATTTTTGTAGGTTTTGTGGCCTTATTTTTAACGTTTTCTTAAAACGTTTTACTTAAAAAAACATATTTACTAGTGCTGTGTAATATGAAATCACTCTACAACTGTTAAATACTGGAGAAATTAACATCCATTTGCCATTAGGTTAAAACTGCAGTCACTGGCGTCGTGTTTTAAAACTGAGTGTGTTTGATTGCTTGAAGTGAGAAGTAATATGAACTTGAACCGTTCTTGTAAGGCAGCAATGCAACGTCTATCAGCAAAAGCAATTAACGGAGATAACGTGTCTCGTTTCCACCTGTCGTTCTTGGGAAGTTTGCAACCCCAATCCCCTTTTCACTCAACAAACCACTTACACGTGTCACCTGCCGACATTATTTATTAAGGTAACTGAATAGCATGTTAACGTGCGACGAATCACACAGAAGCATTTTATAGTAAATACCGAAAACACATTACGATAATAGTTGGAACTGTTTAACATATATCACAAAAAACGAAATGTAGATTTTATTAGTGTATTCGTAAATAAGACGAATCGCACTTGATACGTCTTGTTGTTCACAATCTAAGCAAATACATAGACTACACTCGGGAATAAAAGTAAAGTGCCAGATTATTTTCATAAGTAGCCTACATTAAAACCATGTTAGGACGAAACCAACATAGTCGTGTGCCATGCTAACAGATAAATGGTTGTCATTATTGTTTAACAGATACATTTAAAGACAGTAAATAAAAAATCCTTACTATAAAATTTTACATGTTCAGTAATGTGCAATAACAGTTTATAAAAAATAAGTTGATAACTGCGGTCTTTTATTTGTATAGTGAAAATGGGAGTTTTACTGCTTAGGAATGTCGAATAAAATTTCAGTTCTAATAATGATATGCATAAAATTAATATTCAATAATTATATATATATATATATATATATATATATATATATATATATATATATATATATATTACATTTATACAATTCTCAATGATACAGAATGTGCAGAACTTTGTGTGTGAAGTTGCCATCGCACCATTCATGGTAAAGAGAGTGAAAAGATTTTGATCAGCACCTATGTCTAGGTCTTAAGGGCATGGTATAAATCAATTTCCATTGTCATATTTTTATTTTTTTAACTGTACCAGCTATTTTTTTCTTATTTTAGACATACATTGTGATAAAATTTTGCTTATATGAACTTTTTTTATCTCTCATAATTTTTCGTAATGGATCGTAAATATCAAAATTTGCACGTTACGGTTTTATGTACGATACTAAAACCAACTGGCATACCGAACTAAATAAGTTCACAGTAAATAATGATGATGTAGGCTACAAGGTTTCCTATTTCCAACGAAGAATAAAACATTTTTATATTTAAAAAAATGTTGATCTTTCTAATTTGTATTATAATTTTCAGCATTTTAAATTAAATACAAAAATGCTTCATTTTTAGTTTTATATAGGAAAACTTGTAGCCTGCAACATCATTATTCACTGTATTTTTTTTTTTTATTTTGGCATGTCAGTTAGTTTTAATGTCGTACGTAAAACTGTAACATGCCAACTGTGACATTTACGAGAAATTACGTAAAAATTATGAGGGATAAAAAAAATTTCATAAGAGAAAAGTTGTCACAATTTATGTCTAAATGTAGAAAATTAGTATCTAGTACAGCCATAAAAACAAAAATATCACAATGAAAATTTCTGTAGACCGTGCCTTTAAACGCTGGTGAGGGGTGATACGATGTACGGTGCAGCTGGGTGGGGGAAACGGGAGATCTCTGAGATAACCCGCCAACCAGAGGCATAGTCCCGCACGATTCTCATATGTGAAAATCCGGGGATCGAACCCGCTGCTAATAGAATCTGGATCACCGTGGTGTGAGACGGGTGCGTATGCAAATAATTTTTGCAAAATTGATTATTATATAACTTACTGCAATTAATTTCAATTCTGTGTGTTGTTTACCTTGCGAGAAACTGTAATCAGTTGTCGGCACTAAGATTTTTAAATACAAACAAAATAAATATCTAAACTTTCGGTTTTAACTTCCATAGACAAAATTTTGGGGACACTACCACATCAAAGTTTAGTTTGCATCACGGCGTAAGAACGTGGTTTGTATTTGTACAAGTGAACTTTGAGTCTGACTATCGGCTTCCTTATAAAAGTTCTCTATACCACCGTAATTGTGACAGCTTCAGTGTATTAAGATGCCTTATCAGATCGATCAAGAATGTGTAGAACAGGCTTCTGCGCAGAATTCCTTGAGTTCACAAACTCCTGTAAACTTTACTGCACGTACACTTAATTATAATAAAGTTTTAAACGATTAAATTATAAAAGTCCCTGTTCTTCAATCACTTTCGCCATCTTTCAGAGTTTCAAATCGCCAAAAAGGTAGAGGTTCACAAGAACAAACAACCGTTTTGGCTAAGTTGGTCTTGAAAAAAGGGACAAATACCGCCCATACACAAGATATTTGTCACCGAGAGCTTAGGAAAATTCGTGATGTTATTGCTTCATGACGCTGCAATAAATGCTTCTGTTACACAAACAAAAACTATTAACTGCACATGTATATAATAAAAATTAGCATACGACGGATAACTTCAGGTCCCTAGGGTAGTTCTTGTTTACGTAAAATGAAAATTCATTTTCTTCAGTAACAACTCATTTGTAGTTTTTAAGAAATTGAAAAAAAAAATCATAGAAAATATTTTATTACTATGTATTTGTTTCAAAACAAGCTTTAGATGCAGGAGAAATACATTCAGTATCACCCTTGTGTTTCCGAACTATCCACATTTATTATAACGAAGTGGCTTGATTTTTCACATATCTTAGGTTATGCCTTACGTATATGTAAGCCTGAAGGAAAGATTGGTTTGTTTCGTCTATGTGTTATGAATACAGGAGGCGAGTCTGAATAACACCGACGTACGCTGGCAGGCGTAAGAACCACTTTTCCCGAAATTGATTATTAAGGGAACTGTGCGCCTCCAAAAGTCGGATTTTGATATGATTAAAACAAATATTATAGAAACGTATTGCGATTAACAGGCAAATAGGTGAATAGTGTTTTGTATAATAGAGATCATTCACCTCGGGAAATGTGGTTGGAAAGATCAACCTCTTACATTGTGGAAATGGGGGTTGCCATACTTGTAAGAGGTTTATTGTATTTACTTATTAATCAGCACGTTAAAATTAACAAAAAAGGCCGTCTTGTCCGAACACTCTGCGAGAAATACGAGGTGACATTATTCAAAACAGAAAGCGCGTGACCTAACAGGTAGGCAATCCACTACACGCGGGTCGTGTAACTATGATGAAAGACGGACACTGCATTACTATTATTTACCATTGCACACGACTCTTTACACATTGAAGTTACAGTGGGCGTTATCTGTGTTACAAAATTAAGTTAAGGGGGTAGTTTCTCAAATGTCTAATCTCGTATCACGTACACGTTTTATTTTATTAATTAAATGTAAAACGTCCGTATTGGTCTGAAAATCACCATCGAACTACACCCGCACACTCCTTATTAAAATTTAAAACAAATCATACGTGCAAAGTATGGTATACGAGGTGTAAGGTGGTGGGCCACCTTGAAGTGTAAGTAAGCTTTGTGTTCATTGCTAACATTTCAAAAAGTATTTGACATGCAACAGTGACATGTATGACTATGTGTAATTGGACGATTAAGTACAACCTCTGTGATTCCCGCCGATGCCATCACAAGATAACACAGCAGAACAGCCCCGATGTTGCATAAACCTTCGTGATGCTGAAGCCTAATTGGTTATGGATTATTGGTCAGCACGTCAACTAGTCATTTGTCGTGTGTCATCCCTCTAAAAGTTGCCGTTCGCGAGATATGAGCATAAGAGTTGCCATTTAGCAATTAATGCACATGGCATGGAAGCAACACACATCACGATCAATGTAATCATGTGTGGAATCACATAACACATGTGGCAGGTCCACGAATGCATTGAACAGGCATTGTGTGATGTTAATGTATGCTGTATTCGTTAGAAAAGAACAAATTCGTAGAGCCACGATGTAATGGCGAAGAGACTTGTACCCCACTTGGTTTTACTGCCTTATGTGTAGAGCCAGTGATTTTTGGCGAAAAGAATTTTGCAACAACTGGTTTCAACGCCTTACGTGCACACCTGCAACTCTGGTTCGTGATTATTGGTAGAATATAATAGTGCAGAGGTGAGTCTCATTTGACTGCATCAACCAGAACAATGTTACCGCGACACCACACGTCCGTGATTTGCAGGTAGGACGCCGAGACGCCGAAAGTTAAAAACTTCCAATCACTGACCATGAAGCAGATAAACAGATGTCCACATAAGGCATTGAAACAAATTGTTGCAGAATTCTTTTCACCAAAAATCACTGGCTCTACTTATGTGCACATCTGCAGCTCTGCTTCATGTTCAGTGATTGGATGTTTTAACTCTTACTTGTGGGGTTCTACTGGCGAATCACAGACGTGTGGTGTCATAATAACCTACTTCTGATTGTTGCAGTCAAATGATAAAAGTGTCTGAGCAATGGTACGCTGTCCATAACCACCGTGTAACGCATTCCGTTACATTTCTGTAAGTCATAAAGGATTTAGTTTGTAACGGGTTCAGTCACGCCTTCTACATTTAGTATGTCAGGCCCTGAGTATTCTTGTGCTTTATTTGTGTCAAACTAACTTACGTTCCTTACGAATCATTTTTAGCCTACAACAATGATTTTATTTCATTATTTTGATAGCTTCTAGACCGATAGTAACAACAACTTTATTTTTGGACACTTCATCGTCCAAACTTTGAGCTCGGTAATATTTACTGATGTGTGTAAGCAGTTTCGCAACTAAGCAAAATTAATAAATAATTATTAGATTTATCTTGTTCTTAAATGTATGAAATATGTCTAACTTTTTTACTTTACTGTACAAGTCTTCATAATTTTTTACAAACATTTGAGGGAAACTTATACTGCCTATTACTTTCAAATCAAACGTATAGTACACTACTAAAATATTTTCGTACATTATTAAAAAATGTCACTTACTGTAATGTCAGAACTATCTAATGTAAATTTCCACGTTTATGAGCATGATACAGTATATGTAAGCGAGCTAAGTCATTTTCTTCTCATAATATCTCGCGCGAATATCTTACTTTCACGTTGCAGAATGAGGTACATAACATTTTCATTTAAGTTCATTTTTCTTACGTTACATGTGCGGGAACACTACTAATTTTTTTTTAAAAAATTCCATTTGCACTAAAATCATAAAATTACGTAGAAGTACAATTGAAACATCTAAAATATAATAGACTAGTTCATACATTTTCACAACCTCAGTTTGGAATAAGCCAGAATTCTAACACACTAATATTTAGAGTGAAACTGTGCTCTAACGTCAAAGTGATGTTACGTTGACGTGAATCCACTTTAGGGCCTCGTTGTTTGCGGTGTGCTCGTTCACTTAACAAACCATCCTTGACTGATCCTCACAAGGAACGAGACGTTAACTCAGCCCAGTAGGCGTGGAAGACCAACACTCAAGACTGAATTTTCGCTCGTGATGCCTCAATCTTCCACCGGGGTCAGCTTCTCTGTGAGACTACATCGACTTCAATCATATGTAATGAGTCTCACGTCTCTTCAACCTCCTCACTGCCTCGATTCCACAGGTTTGAGCATGACCAACACTATGATCTTTGAAATAACTGTGCAATGGGAGTGCATGACTGGATTTATTTGCTTGGACATACTTATACTAATTTCGCAATGGAGTATGTCAAAGCAAATAAATCCAGTCATGACCAACACTGTGGTAACGAAGTTTTATGCTTTGCGTAGTTACCCAACTTGGTTTCAAATAAACTCCTGATCACAAAACAAATTTAGTAATGGGTTACCATTAAAAAGTTAATAAGTATGTATGCTGCTACTGAGGAAAAAACTTATTTTCGTCTTAGTTGGAACAACATACCTCAACATGAATATTTCATGAAAAAAAAATTAAGTCAAACTTTTAAATACACACAGAGAAAAATATATCGTTCAGTCAACCATTAGTACGTTCGTATGTGGTGAAACAAGTGTGTAATTGAATCAACGAAATTGATGCTGCTAAAAATTATATACGACGCCCCTTTTGTTATTTTAACAAAATGAACATTTTAATGAATTTAAAAAAAATTGCTGATGTAACTAAATAAACCATGCAACGAAATATTTGGTTGATTCGTCTCTTTAAACGTTTGTTTGGCCATAAACAAACATCATACATACGGGTGACTGTACCAAGCATTTTTCTCTATGTATGCCACAATGTATTGCAATTTTGGAATAATAAAATGAATAACCGCACTAACTGACCCTATAGAGAGTGTATGCACGCGGATGACTTAACAGGCCGAAAATTACAGCCGTAATTTTTATGTAAATCGTAGTACGTTGTACTTACTTAATTTATTTGTCGTCAGTATGTTTCACTGACTCATCAGTAGACACCGGAAATTTACACAGGGTTCACTGACCTGTTGGCTAGCTTCCAAGAATATATGTGCACTAAATATTAGCTGCTCGCTGACACAGTGATAGCACATGATTGAGTATGTACTTGTTGGTTATTTAGTAGTTGTTATACTCTTTCCAGAGGTACAATGGGGAATGTTATATAAACTTAAAATAAAGTTGGTTCAATTCTAGTTATTGCCCAAAAGAATACGTGAAATTTTCAGGTCCCGATTCATCAGCATAGACCGGAAAATTTCGCGATTTATTATCTGGATAAGTTACGCTGCAAACGTAAACATTCTATCCCTTTATAATTGGGTGTATTTATCCAGACACGTCCTTGGATAGGGCTAGTCAATAACACGCCTGGGAAGAATTGAGGACCAAGTCCAGTGCTACCTTCCATAGGCTGACCCAAATTACTGTAAGAGCATGCAATCAATGAACAGATAGACTGCACACAGTACTGTGGAGTCGGACGTACAGGTCAATAAACCCGTGAAGTGTTCGGGGCTCTACTCATCACATCAGCCAGTAATAACAGTGACAGCAGTTGCCTGTATCTCATATTCCTGAAGTTGACTCACATTTTATGTGCAGGCAGCACACGTAACGATATTTACCCATTCAATATGGACCAGAAACTGCATTAAGTCTAATTTCTGGAAAGTGATGTTAGAAAAGTCTGTACATTTAAGTATTCTAACATTTACTGACTCGAACGGGTAAAATGACTGCCAAGTACAAAATACAGTATTATTTATAACAACTTAGAAAAATCAATTAGTTATAATTGTACACATTCTGCGTAAAAACATAAAATTAAACAGAAATTAACTGAATAGAAATATTTCAATCTTAAACACAACGCCGGTGATGTATGAACGATTGTACTTATTTATCAAGGCATGTGTTCTAAACTATTTTTGAACAAAATCAACAGTAAATGTCTACATTTATATGACCAAGTGAACATTATTAATATTTGGTTTAAAAAATGTAAAACATGTAAACAAAATTGACGAAAGAAATGTTAAATGTGCAAATGGAAATATCATACGTAAACAGTCTTAAACACACACACACACATATATATATCACATTTATCTAAATTTGACGTACAAATATCAGAGCAACTTGTGAAAACAACATAATCCGCAGCACTGTATTTTATTTTACATTATTTAAAATGTATACAAGACCAACGAGTACTTAACCTAACCTAGAAAACTTTTTTTTACTTTTTCGGTAAATATTTTAAATGACAGAACAATAGTACAAACTAAACACACTACACAAAAGTAAACAGAATTTTGCTTCGAAAATAAAACTAATAAAATTTTCATGTACGATTTCGTTTCCTAAACCATTCACAGACACTCCAAATGTAATTATGTATACTTCGTGAGTAATTAAATTGGTCCAAAGGGACTACACTATCTTAATACAATATGGGAGGAAATAATAAGCAAATGTATTCACTTTGAATAAATTTGCCACAACATGTACTTCTGATTCTGTGGCCAAAACTAAAACTAAAAAAAAAAGCGACAAAAATTTGTTCAGTTTCCGAAAACAAAACCTATTTTTAAGAACTCAAAATATTTCGATCATATTTGTACAGTACACATCCAATACCTTGGGAATTGTTTTTCACGAAGAGAACTTTGCCACACTTTTTTTCGTGTACATCTGCAGTTCTGCTTTGTGGGTCTGTGATTGGAAATTTTAACTGTCACGAACCTTGGGATTCTACCGGCAAATCATAGACGTGTGGTGTTACAGGAACGTTATTCTAATTGGCTCAGTCAAATAACATACAGTAATACATAGACTCGCTGCCAATAACCACGAAGCAGAATTGCGGATGATGTGCACGTAAGGCACTAAAACAAACTGGGACAAAATTATTTTCGAGAAAAACAGGGGTCCCAACCAATACGTTAATTTTACGAGTAAGTCTATACAGTGATATCATTCTTAGTGGTGAAGATGAGACGATCAGTCGAATAGGGTAGGTTGGAGTCATTGACGGGACAATTGTACTGAAAAATCAACCGCCCCTGTTTCAAGTAACGATTAATTATTTAATTGCCAGCCATACCTCCCATATACATTTATGTCGAGTTGTGGTAAACAGACACGAACATTAGTCGGGTTTTGGTCGATGGGGGCCTATACGATGATGCAAGAGCACGTCATAATCGTATCGCGTGAAACACCCTTCATCGTTTTACAGCATGCGACTGCCGAAATCGTTAGCAGTCAAAGCAGATAAGCTGATATCAGACACATCGTTGCGGAGCGTTAGTATGTGTGATACTTAGAGATGATGGTATATCGCGAAAATGTTTTGTGTCAACATAGCCTTGAAAACACTGACACAACGTAGCTGTCTGCAGACCAATAATATGTATTAAATATTAAAATAGCGGCATTCTTATTGGCTCAGTCAAATAGGGCAGTAGCTCCACGTACAAAGAAAAGCCAGTAATCTTTTGATAAGTTGAACGTATGTTGAAGCCTAGCAAATAGTCAAGTTTTTCCGCGATAGACCATCATCTCTAGTGATACTATACATCACGAAGAACTTGGTATACCGCCCACTTTGGCACAATCCTGGCATGCGCAGTGACACGTGTGATAGGTGCAATTGACCGCTGAACAGTAGTTACTACACCGTGGTCATCTGTTGATGCTTTCGCTTCTGAACTTTCTCTTGGCAACGCACGGTAGGAATAGTAAATGGCAGTGGCTTACGGTGGTCGTGTTCCAAGGCATGCAATACAAGTAGGCACTGGTAGTTTTCGCGAAAAGATTTTTGCCCCACTTTGTTTCAGTTTCTTACGTGTACATCTGCAGCTGAACTTCATGATTATTTACAGAGTGTTTTTGTGCAGAGTCATTATTCATTTGACTGTGCCAATCAGTACATGAATAACTGTGACACATAACGCCTGTGATTTGCGAGTTTAACCTCCACACGCTGGGTGTTACGGCATAAAATCACGGACCACATAGCAGAGCTGCAGGCGCGCACTTAGGCACTGAAACAAAGTGCTGCAAAAATCCTTTCGCGAAAACTATGGGGCTCTAAATATTGTCACGATGCTGGGCGTAGTAAAATAAATAACGGAAAAAGAATAATCAGTGTTAAATATGTGGAGTGTCGTTGATAGTTAAGGTATTTTTTTGATTGTTTTGTAGCTAAAGTATTGAATATAAAATGGGGGATGAAAGTATATCTGAATTATTAAGCTACGCAATACTACGAGGTGGAAAGCAAATAAACATCACTAGTAGATAAAACAGGCATTTGACTGAAACATAACGATGAGCAATAAAGATTAATAAACTCTGTAATTATTAAAACATCACTGGGGGGTACACATACGGTACGTAGCTCCTTAAGTAAAATAAAAACAAACACGCACTTTAAAGATAGAATTTTCACCTTGTAGCCTAGCTACAATCATAAAGGATTAATGTATGGTAGAGCACAACAAACTAAATGAAACAAAATAATAACTCCGCTTGGCAAACTATCTATTGCGAGGGGTACAGAAGATCGAAACATAGACTAACGTCCCAATACGGGTCGCGTCTCCTATCTTGCCTTGTGCATGTGCTTGTCACCCATAATCATCTATTAATAAAATAAATATTTAAATCAAGGTACACGTTCTGCAATTAGGGGCTATCAATTACTGTTAAAGGGACTACAGTTCGAATACTCGAAATAAAAGAGTGAATTCAAATAATTGGAGTTTATTACAAAAGATTAAAATAAAATGTTATACAAAAATAAATATTACATTAATAAAAATAAAATTGTACAATTTGGAAAAAGATTTGTTATTTAAATGTGATGAACTGTGACCAGATAGTACATTAAGAAAAGAAATTATACTACACAGTAAAGTGGTTTCTGGCATTACAAAACAATCCCGAGGTCATTACATTACTCTGAAAACATTTAATAAAAGGCAATTGCACTGGCCAACAACAAATACACGCGTCAACGTATCCACGACTATTCAACAAATACCGAACACGAAATCTAAAGGAGAAATAATACTAATTTAATAATAAAGTAATAACATGAAAGAATACTTATCATTTTGATGTTCCTGTCCAGCGAAGTCTCATCCATCTCGGGGCTACGAAGTCTTCTTATTCCATAGTAAAATAAACGACTAACCAAAACTAAAATTAATAGTAATAATAAAAAAATACTAACTAACTAAACTGAAACTCCTGCCGTCTGGCACTTAGGCCGTCGTCTCGCCCATCGGGGCATCGCCATGATCGCCTAAGTCCTAACCAAAGAAATCCATAAAAGAAGCTCACGAAAAAGTCCTACGAAAAAGAGTGAAAAAGCGAAGAGCGAAAGCGCCAAAACACGGCCGGCAGGTATTTATAACTACTGGTTGCGCCGTCGAGAACCTTCCATAATTTACCTTCCTGGAATGGTCAGCAGCGACCATTCCAGATCGGCGCAACATCTACCCTCTCTGTCCCACGGGGCATTCACTCGTCAGCGACGTTTGACGTCACGGGCGGGGGGACTGTCCGAGAGCGGAACGAGAGAAATGTGCTGTAGTGCACTTCTAGCCCT
>PNEQ01006827.1:49609-79861 GCA_003012365.1 Medauroidea extradentata
GTTGACAGAGGCGTCCAGTGCCCCCGGAAGGCCGCCGCACGCCGAAGGTACCAGAAGGACCCACAGCACACGACCGCCCGGCGACACCGAAACATCCATCACCACACCCCCCACCTACCTACAACCTAACACAAGGCCATCGGCCTACACACACTACCAGGACACTGTCCGCAATGGAATTCACTAGTACTGCAGTGGCAACAAACTCTGCAGGCTACCAGGAACAGTGAACTAAAAAAAACTCTACCTGAGAGACTGTGTGAGAACACTCTAGATTTACACAATTCTAAATTCAAAGCAATGACTTCCCAATCACTGAATACTCTTTAAAATTACAAACCAAAATAACTTTACCACCTATTTCGAGTATGGATGAGAAGAAAAAACCAAAATAACAAAAGCCCGAAAATTTGCGTCGTGACAATATAATCTCCGACTATAAACTTTGAGCACATGGACTCATGTGCCTACTTGTCATATACAATAAACATGTGTTGTGAATACCGAGGTGTATTACTGGCCAATACGTTCCTTGCCTCTTGCACGCAACTGGATGTGGAGTATACCTGCCCCTACCAGTCTAATGTTCCACAGACAACTCAGTGTTGTGTACAGATACTACTTAGCAGTGCATGCCTTGAACATGAACACTGGTAAATGGGTTTTACGTCTCGTAGACAGCAAGGTTATAAGTGACTGTGACACACAGCTTGGTACAAGGACAGGAGATTGGAGAGGATTCGGCCGTGGCATTTGTTAAGGAACCATCCCAGCATTCGCCTGGAGCGATTTCGGGAAACCATGATAAACCGAAATCAGGATGGCGGATCCGGGGATCGAACCAAGGTCCTCCCGAATGCGAGTCCAACGTGTTACCGTTGCCCCACCTCGCTCGTTTTGGCAACGCAACTGCAACCAATAGAATACGTTTAGTCATCGTTGCTTTCTCTTGTGATATAACTCCATGAATTCTCATTTCCTTGGTCCAGTTTGGCTATTAGGTGCGCCTGTTGCTATTTTTATTTCACAGTGTGCACAACCCAAATGTTTTACTTGACTCTTCTTAACAGTTGAACCACGATATTATGGCCAAAAGGTTTTTGCAACACTTTGTTTCAATGTGCACATCTGCAGCTCTACTACATCGTCTGTGATTGGAAGATTTTATTCTCACTGACCTTGTAAAATTACAGACACGTGGAGTCACAATGATCTTATTATGACTAGCGCAGCCCAATGAGAAAACTGTCTGAACAAAGAAACGCTGCCAATAACCATTAAGCAGAGCTTCCGATGTGCACGTGAGACACTGAATCAAAGTGGGGCAAAAATTTTTTCGCGACAAAATCGTGGCCATACTTATCTGCTATTTACTTGGCCTGACTTCTTGCCACACACTCGTTCGCCTTACAATTCCCATACCACCTCCTTCCCGTATTGATACAGCATTTTGTATACCGTACACCACATATCTTAAATTTATAACTTCCACTTAAGTATTCTTGAAAACAAACGATCCTGCCATTTTTACCAACAACCAAACAGCAACATTGTTCACTCAGTTTTGACCACGGTCGTAGAAGAACAGGTCTGGACACTCGCCTATCTACCAATGTATTTTGCTTGACACCCTTGTTGTTTGACTGTAGTTCGTCAAGTTACCGAGAATGTCGTACTTTTTGGCGCTGTAAACCGGGCGGTCAGACTCAAACTCCGCCCACGTTTTTCCATTGTTAAATTTATTAAGTAAATAAAGATTGCTGGAGCCTTTTCTTAAATTTGTGAGCGAAGAAAGTATTTCTTATATTAAAAAAATATGTTTTAATAAATTGTTTATCTTAGTGGAAAGAAGTGGGCGGAGTTCGAGTCCGACCGGCCTAACTGAAGCCCCTATAAAAAACACAATATTCTCGGTAACTTGGTGAATTGCAGCCAAACAACAAGGGGGTCAAGTTTCCAGGCGAGTGTCCAAGACCTGTTTTTCTACGGCCGTGGTTTTGACTACATGATAATGTAGTACAATCTGTATCCGCGAATTCCCTGGTTCCCTGTATTTAGATCTGAGAACCACAATAATCTTATGTCGCAAAACGTGTTTGACTTAATTTTTTTGCATAGCTATTACGTATTCGTACAAATTGGAACTGTGGTCATTCTCCGATACCACAGCTGCTTCACAACGTATCTAGTACTATTTATATAGCCCCTATTTTGACCATTTAAAAAGCCGTTACGTGCATAGTGCTAATTTCAACCACTGTCATATATTACTTTTTAATGAAAATGAGCAATAATAATAACATTAAACCTCTGCACCTCCTTTCGACGTGCGTAACCGTTTAAATGGTTCTCTATTATGTTGGTTCTCGAGGTGAACATAAGGGTGGCGTGCTCAGACTGGAGGCTACTACTGTCTCCACCACTCAACTGTGACTCATATGTACTGCGACCAGGGATTAATGACAGTTATCAGACGCCACAATACTGACAAGAAGACACTTTAATTCGCATGGAAATTACACTGTATCGTTTTACAACTGGCATCGTACAACCTTGGCTTAAGGCCTGAATTTAGGGGAGCTTTAACTGAAATATATTAAAACCAAGCTGCTTACTACTGTGCATTGGCGCCGTCGACACTCTGACGTTATAGCACGTGAGCACTGTCATGACCTCCCCGGGTCACGAGCGGAGTCCCAGACGTCCGGCCCTCGGACGACGGAGTTGGTCAGCAGGGGGACGGCATCCTAGCCGACCTGGAGGTATCCCAGCTGACGGTTCGATCAACAACCATACTCGGTACCCCTGCCCCCTCGTTATATATGTCAGTCTGCTCTCAACAGTGAGGGTAACCTTCAAAGAGTTGTCTTAACACCGCTCCACGCTTGCAGTTCGCCTGCTTGGTGAGCGCTGCGAATGTGTCCGTAACATCACGTTTATCACACCGAAGATCCTGAATACACCGTGGTACAAAGTTAATTTTTGTAACAAGAATTTTGAAAATATTTTAGAAAGAAAATCATTTAAGTTTGGGTGATGGAGTTTGTTCTGTTGGGGATTGGAAAATATCAGTCAACGACTGCAGTTGTCTTCCGAAATTTGGAAGGATGCTAATAAAACACGAAAACGTCTAAGGTGTTCTGTGAATTAGAGTGCTAGTTACATCGAGATAAAATTATTGAATCCATCGTAATAAGCGGTCACAGAAATTATGGAAGATAACAGTACATAAAACATTTTTAAATCATATTTCGGCAATAATTTTACCGATAATACTTTACGTATATTATGACAGTTTATGGTCCAAGCTTTAAATTCAGTATGGTTTATTGGTGTACATAAACTCTTTTGAAAGAAAGAACGTCATGAATTAATAAATATTTCATTACATATTTACAAGAATACATAACCACATCAAACACAATAGTATGTTTTAACATTCAATCATCCTCATCCTGTGATTAAGAAAATATTAATTTTCCGTTTTGTTAATTTAGCACACGAGTTAGTACAGTCGTGTTATATAACTGATGCACTACTTCGTTGAATCAAATATAATATTTAACTTTGACGTTAAATTACAAAAACTCTTAATTCTGTAGTGTTCAGTTTTATATGTACATAACTTCGTAAGGTAACAGAACAAAAGTAAACATTGATTTTATTATCATACTTCTGGAAATAAATTTAAGCACTTTATCGTTCAAGTTTATACATGCATCATTGAGAGCCCGTTTCTGAAGACAACATTACCGGAATAATGAAAGATAATATAATACCTCAGAAAACACGAAGCTATTCCAGCAAAATTTGGAAATAAGGAAGAAGTGTACTAAATAATGTTAAGTTATACGACTTTAATGACTAAGACACGACCTTTTTGAAATGTTGACTTTTTAAAAATGTTACGTAAATGTTTGCCTTTACTTTTGAAGAAGGTTTTCCGTAATCACTTCTTAACAGAGGTTTCATTCAATTTCTGTCTACCCTTCCTCATGTACCTCTTCCACGACCAAGAAGCTATCCACGTGAATGTAAATAACGCAGTATGCAAGAAAATGAAACGGAAGGTAAAGCTTCGCTGCGAAATTACGTATCATAAAAACAATTTATTTCGTAGTCTGGTAACATTTTGTTTTAGAAAATATCACACTGATTCACATCTCGCAGTCTTTGTTAACGTCAAACCATGTTTATGGTAGGAAGAAGAAACGTAATTAATCTTAAGTTCAGCACAAAATATTTTAAGCTAGAGACAAATAATGTAAAGAATCCATAATATACAAAGAGTAAACTAAAAATAATTGTAAATTACAAATGATCACTTGCACGGCACCACCGGCGTGATATATTAGTTACTTACCTTCGGACGTGTGGCTAATTTTGAGACAAAATGAGGATAAGTATCAAAATATATCTGCGCTCAGACTAAAAGGTTTGGTACAATCAAACCGTCTACACGATGTACGGGGGGGGAGGGGGGGGAATGGATTTTTTTTTTTTAAAGCTAAAATTTACAACGCACCGAAACTGACTTCGGTGATTTTAAAAAATGTATTTAATTGAACTCTATTTGTTGGCTCAGAAAACTTTACGGTCAACAAAATGTTTCGTTTATATGAATTTTACCTTTACCTCAGTGCATAAAAATTTCAAGTACTTTATAAGAGCAACATTTCTCTTAAGCATAGTACAGAAACTGTTTCATTTATGTCCAGTATAATTTGACGTACATGAATAATAATTTCACTCCATGTTTTTCAGTGCTTTAACTACTAATCTCAAAGCATAATAATATAGCAATACAAACTTGCGAATTTTCGAGGCGTGTTTGCGTGACCAGATAAAAGTATAATTGGCAAGGAACAAGGTTTGTTAATGTAAGGAAAACACGAAAGGATTTAACAAGTTAAGCCGTAAATGGGGTTTTGCGGTACCAACTTCGAAAACGCAGATAGTAACACGACAGCTATAACTACTCAGTTTTCCCTCACTAGTAGGAAAATTGTTATTATCTTGTTGAACCACTCATCCTGCTCTGTATACACGACATTGTCTTTCTCTTCAGCTTTCTATTCCTCAACGAAAAATCAATTTACCAAACATTACCGTTTTTCACCAAACAGTGTGGCTTAACGGGTTTCAAACAACTTAAGTAGGAAGTCAAATCTTTTCCTGTTTATCTTTTATAAATAATTACCTGGAAAGAGTTACATTTAATCAATTTCTACTAAAATCGTTATTTCTTATTCTCGTACATATTATTACAGATGACACAGAAGTTTCATTTAACTACTGAAATTCTAAAATGTTCCATTTCGCACTGTTATTATATATTTCTATGAATGTGCGAAACCGTGCAAATATATTTCGTACATACCTAGAAGGCATTTTTATTTATATTACCTCAACATAATGGCTTACACATTTTTTTCAATACGTGTACTAAAACCAAGATATTCATCCGTGTAGTAAGGCAATAAATATTGTTGCAGTCAAACATCGCACAAAACAAATTTAGAAAATGTATTCTCTAAAACAATTATTTGTCGAAAGAACCTTTGCATACTTTAATAGAGACAATCACAAACAGCACAAGTACAGCCAACTAGTTGTTTTATCTATTATTACCTAAGCATATGTAACCAAATGCAATATAGATTTAATACCGGACAGCTCAACGCCAATAACAAAGACAAGCGTGTAAACATAACTTAGCGGCATGCGACGGAATTTTTCATACATTGTTATTATTATCTGTTTAGTTATCACATAATCTGTTTCACAGAAACTTGGTTAAATTCCAATAGCGTTGATTCTCATTACTTTATTGTTTATTGCAACGGTTTGCGCTGAGACCGGAAGTATATGACTTGACTATTTCTAGGGAAGGAAGTGTGCTGATTGTTACTAACGCTCTCATATATTCCCAAGCAGTCATGAAACATGATATTCTAATTAATAACCTTGATGCTCTTTTGATCCAACTTATAGGTAGGCCTAATAAAAAAACTCCTTACGTGCAATATGTATTTTCCTCCTCAACATGCTGTTCCGGAGTTTAAAATTGCTTAGATATTCTTGAATCCTATCTCTCAAATTATTCTCACCAAGAGATTATTGTTAGAGATTTTAATGTACCGGGTGTAGACTGCAAGAACTATCACGCATTGTTGTAATAAACGATCAGGACAGTTATTGCAAGAATGTATTAACTCACTTGAGCACTTTTAACTTTACTAAACTGGGAATGGCTCTCTTCGCTCTTGTTTTCTCTAATATTCATATTATGGAATTTTTCTGGTCTGTACTGATTCTTTAAATAGTTAAGATGAATATCAAACTGCTATCACCCGATATTATCAGCTTGAAGTCTCCAGTTGAGATATTTTAACAATTATGTATCCTTCCGTGACTATCGCAATGGCGACTATCTTTCGTTGAATTTCTTTAAAAATATTTCACTGGAACTCTATCTTCAATATGAACATTGTTAACCATATAGTTGAATAACTTGCCTGTATATTCTTACGTAAAGTATATTGATACGTATGTACCTCTTATCCAGAGAGTTGATATTAAACACCCGGTTTGATTCTCCTCTGGATTAATAAAATTTATTTTAAAAAATGAAAGGCAGCAGACTATTCAGAAAATACAAAATCATAGAGTTAACTGAAGTATTTATATTTCTCTGCCCTGCACAAACAAGTAAAAAAGAATAATTAAGAGAAAATAAAAGTAATTTGTTTCTTGATGTAAATAATAATATCAAACGGAATCCTATTTTTTTGGAATCACGTAAAATTAATTAAATATGGTCACCAGCCAAACTTAGAAAGCCTATATTTAAAAATGATATAATAATACAGGATCTAACTGATTTAGGTAACCCTTTTGGCCAGCATTTTGCAGAGATTTATGAAAAATATACAGACTTGATCAGCTTACAATCATCTTCTGAATGTAATTTTCGTTTATCTATATCCATCATCAATGATAGCTTAGTACTCTGGTATTTAAACAAACTTAAATCTAGTAAATTTTCGGGAACTCACGGAATTCCCAACTTAATAATTATATACTATTTTGAAACATTTGCACCATTTTCTTAAAGATTATGTATCATGGTTTGATTTTGGCATTAATTTCAAGTATGTGGAAACGAGCTATGTAAATCTTGTTTTAAAAATAGTATGATAAACATAGTCCTAATAACTAGGGCCACGATTTTGTCGCGAAAAGATTTTTGCCTCACTTTGTCTCAGTGTCTCTCCTGCACATCGGCAGTTTTGATTCATGGTTATTGGCAGCGTGTTTTTGTTCAGACACGTTTCTCATTTGACTGCACCAATCAGAATAAGATTATTGTCACTCCTTTCGTCTGTAATTTGCCAAGGCAAATGAGAGAAAATTATCCAATTACGGGCGATGTAGCAGACCTGTAGACGTGCACATGACGCATCGAAACCAAATGTTGCAAAAATCTTTTCACCATAAAATCGTGGCTTTACTAATAACTACATGCCTACCTCGCTCCTATGTACATTTTTTCAAAGTAATGGCAAGAATCACGCAAAGGCACTTAAGAGTGCGTGGTAGATAAATAAACGCTGAAAACATCAATTGATTCCTACGCTTTTTTCGAAGCCAATATGGATAAAATACTCAATGACAATACTAGATAATAGTATCTGCGAACTTCATGAGTTAATGTTTTTCCAGAATTACTAATTTGTTACGCGTGATCTCTTGAGCCGCAGTTAAATGCACGAGGTTCCGACGTCAGAGATTGTGCCCTAGAAGTCCGTAACACTGGAAACAATTTTGTTTAAAACTTTGGCTTAAACTATTGTTTAGGATTGCTATTGTTTAACTTTCGCAAATTGGCTTCAAGAAACCTACAGTTATAGATTAATACTTTTAGTGTTGATTATGTATCACGCCGCCTTAAGAGAGCGTGTTTTCAGAGTTTATTTATCTACCGCGCACTCTTAATGTTATTTCTAGTCACCTGAGGGCCGCTGTGGTAGAGGGGTCAGACCTCTCGTCTCCCACCTAGACGATCCGGGTTTTTCGCACTTGGGAAACGTGGCGGACGTTGCCGTTGGCCGGCGAGTATCTATCGCTGCTCTACACTCTTCTCTATTCTTCGGGCCGGATGGGTGAATGGCATGTCCCGCTAGTCGAACTGCCGGCCTAGCCTTCATTCCGGTCTTCCCTCATACAATCTTCGCTACGATACCCGACTGTTATCAAATCAGAAATTTTGTTTATGTTGCAGCGGGTTATACCATCTTAGATTTAATAATTATTTTCTACTGTTTAATGCAGATTTTTCGTTATCACATTGTACTTTACTAATAACTTGCAGCTGTGTTACCACCATTTGATTCTCTCGTCGAATGCTAAGTTACAAGCAGTTACATCGCTACCTACAGTCACTGCCATCAGTGTCTTGCTGACTCGAGTACATAGTCGAACCTGGTTTCTCACGTCAGTTGCTAGAGAGCACCAGCATAGCTTTTACTTATTTAAGACCATTTATTTGGAAATTTTAACAAAAATTCATACTACTATCTAATAGCAATGTTTTATCAAAAATATGAAATTCATTGAACATTAAATTTTTTCCAATCAGTGTCTTAAAAATAATTTATTTTAATGCAAAGTTTACCTTCACTGACGACATGGCTGCAGTAAGTCTCGTCGCCCTCGATATTAGCAGTGAATTCACGGCAAACTGTTTGCTTATGTTAATTATAATACAGGTTAGTAAGAAAAAGTGTTTTCTTATGTAACATTTCGCCGCAGGGTAATGAGTATAATAAAAGTACGAGACCGTAGTAAAATTTAATTTAACTTGGCTTGGTAAAGAGAGACGTCATTTAATTTAATTTTGCAACGAAAAGCAAACACAGTTTGCTTTTTAAATTATTAACTTCATGTTATTTAAAATTCTCGGAAACTTTGTGATTTGTCAGTTTACACCTCTTCCCGATATCAGCGCTCAAGCGTCAGAAATGTTCCCTGTGCCAAACTTTTAACATTTATCTTTCCAACCTGTAGTGTAATTAACTTTAGTTTGGTGTATGAAATGCCATTTGAGCGAGTCTTGTCAAGTTATATAGGTTAATAAAGCTATAATAAACTAAAATTTTACTTTAACATTTTAATCACACCGAATCCGAAATCAGAAAAAGTCTTAAAATATTCCGATAAATGATTTAAAAATTCCATATGTGTGTGTGCATATATATATTTATTTATTTTTAAATTATTTTCAGAAAAAAATATTTGAAAATATTCTAACATCCTCAGCGAGGCAGTTACAAACTCTTGAAAAAAAAATTAGACAAAAACGTAAGTTGAGGAATATATATGTTTGTTTCCTTGCACTATAACTGTCTACTACACATGTGACTCGTCAATGTTGCCGATGTTCAATATATATTTAAATGGTGGTGTTTTATATTTCGAAAATGTTTAAATAATATGTTTTATTTAGAGCATGCTGTACGTCTCTTTGACAGCGAGTTCATAAGAGATGATAACACCGAACATTACACATTTCAGGAACTGGACGAGGAATCGACCATATTCTATTTCACATGTCCCAGCATACACTTAAAGCGATTTTGGGATATCAAAGTAGACCGCAATCGCAATGGCCGGATCCGAGAATCAAATCATATCCAGTTCCTCCAGAAAACGGATCTAACGTTTTACAATTGAATAAAAATATAACTTGTGTTTAAGCTTCGCTCAGTTAAGAAAAAGTAGTGGATCGTAATCACTGCTGTTCAAATTGTTTGTTAAACACACACACACACACACACACACACACACACATATATATATATATATATATATATTAAACGTACAGCACTTTTTTTTCACTGAATTGTAAAAAAAAAATACACACGCACACTCAGTCTACAGGCACAGGCAAGGGATCTGAGTGCATGTATTCAGTGGGCTATATTAGTAAAAGTTACATTTTGTACCACATACTTCCGCTGTCGGTTTTATGTGAGCAGGACTAAATTTCTGAGTTCTTAAACCTTACTTACTACCTTTCGAAACACATCGCATAATCTGTTGCTTATGTTTTCATGTTGTATAGACAGTTTTACTTTTGTGGGCGCAATCCCAAACGCGCAGCCAGCCATGCGACCATTGATCGTAGATGGCATCTCCCGGTAGAATTCACGAGTGGACCTTGCTTGTTTGGAGAGGTGGGGTGATGCGTAGTATGAAATCACGCCGCACGAAATTGGTTTCCGCTCTTTTATTCCGTTTGCATGCGTACTGATCACGGGAGCGGTTGTTCGTCGACAGACATGTCATCTGCTGTTGGAAGCCGCGCAGTTACCTGTACACTTCCAAGTTATATTCGTCATTCCCAACACGGAACTAAGAATTAAAAGTCGGGATTTGTTAAGTAAAATGATCGGTCGTACACGGTTAAGTGAGCACTTTTGTTGTAGATTTACATGTGAAGTTAATAACAAATAAACCTTCATGTTATGTTGTGGTAACTTTTAGTATGTGTAAGTCTACAAACTCTCTTTATTACATACACTGCAATATTTATACTAAAAAGAAGCGGAAACATACCAATTTTCTTAAGAGGAAAGTAGTAACTAAGACTCCTAAGTGCTCATTTTACTGTGTAAAGCGTATACCACTGTATTATTATGTCCGCGAATAATAACGTTAATTTAAAAAAAAAACTCAATGCTAACCGGGGATATTTGACCAGAAACCTCACACAGATACTCACAGATGACGTGTTATTTAATGCTTTTTATTTTAAGTAATTGATCTCGTTTTAGTATTCTATATGCAATATGTCAATAAAAATACTGTAAATAAGTAGTGCCACCAAAAAAAAACTCCTCAAGTGTACGAAACTTAAAAATTTACATCTGATGCCACAATGAAAAATATTTTTAAAGCATTATTCAAGGCAACGTGATATTAATAGGTTTTCACTTTTCCGCAAACCACCTAGGAAACCACAAGAGTTACAATCAAATGATATTAAAATATAAATAATTATAACCAACAGCAAAACTGCTTCTGATAATCATGGTTTAGTGACTTAATATACGGATTCAACAAATAATTGTCCTACGTTCAGATGCAATGTTTTATAATAAAGTGAAGAATTCAAGGTAATTTTACTACAATTTTAATAAATCAACACTAAACTTTTTTTTGTAATTTTGTACACTAAATAACCTAAAGATCAGTAAAATACCAAAATATTTAAATTTCAGGACAAAAGTTTGCCGCTGAAACCCAAATTACATCAAGCTCTTCAATTCATACATTAAAAAAAGTGCTCCTCTAACTGTTGTGATAGTACCGTCACGTTTATTTTCACTATTGCCAGGGTAAAAACTTTAAAAGAATAAAATTTTACAAGCAAAATAGTGGAATAAATTGTAAAGTTTTATTTCTATAAAGGTAACTTTAAAAATGTATTTATTTAATTTTGTACGTGTAACATATTGAAAATTTTAATGAAAGGTACCTCAGGATTTAACTGTGTGAACAAATATGAGTTAAAAGCTGCGTGTTCATCATGTAAGTGTTAAATTTAATTCATTTTAGCGATAGTTACATGCCATTCTCAGTAGCTTGCTTTGAGGTAACAGTGCGAATCAGAGTAAAGTACGTTAATGGGGTATTTCTTTTAAATAAAAATATGTTTTTAATGTGTACCCAGTAAAATCAAGAGAAACACGTAATAAAATAATAATTTACTTATTCTAGACACTTTGGTTTATTTTTTATTTTTTATTTATTTATTTATTTATTTATTTATTTATTTATTTTTTTTTTTAACAAATAAATCCCGGAAAATATCAGACGACGGGAATTTTTCTACAAATGACGTTCGATTCGTGCACGTTATCAGCCAATACGCAATAATAAATACTCGGTTTCCTTCCTTGAGCTGCATTATTCACACAGTGAATATAGAAAAAACTCAGGTAATCTGTGGAATATAAGGTGATGAATTGTAGGTATTTATAAAGCAACGAATGCGTAGTATCCCATAAATACGAGGCATCAATGCAGAACGGTGTCATATAATGATGTAAAAAACCGGTATTTGGTATTTTTACAATGAAAGTTTACCGTTGCAAAAATAGTAGGAAGACACAAAGACGAGTAATGCATTTGGTAACGTCCTATGATCAGCAGAGAAAGTTACGGCAGATATAACAAGAAGGATGACTAAACTTAAGCTGCAGCAGGCAGATATTGTGCTACTCACAAAGTTTTGTAAGTATTAATTGCTAAGCCTACTTGTTTAACCAACATGTTGTTGCCTGATGTAAACGTAATGCTGGCTTAATTCACGCGGGTTTCTGGCTAAATTAAGGTCAGTTTCACAGTTCATATTGTTATCATTATAAGCGTAAAGTAAGGTAAGTGGAATTAACGTCACGTCGACAGCGAGGTCATAAGAGACGGCGACACACAACATGGTACGCAAGACAGGAGTTGGGAGAGGAGTCGGCCATGGCTTTTGTTAAGGCACCATTTCATCCCAACATTCGCCGTTTGCAATTTTGGGAAACCACGAAAAACCTTAATCAGGATGGCCGGAGCCGGGGTTCGAACTTGAGGCCTCCCGAATGCAAGTTCAGCGTATTAACGTTGCACCACCTCGCTAAGTATCTCTCTACGTATAAAAGAGAACCCTGACTAACTGACTGACATATAAAACTGCAGCCGAAACCACTGGACCTAGAATCGTGAAATATTTTGTGCGGTTTCTCCTCAGGTCGTAGGCGAGCACTAAGAAAGGATTTTTCGAAATTCGACCTCTAAGGAAGCGAAAAGGGGTGACATATATTTCCGTTGAAACGTCGATAGAGCTCGCACCAGACGGCATATTATCGTGATTTTCGCTTTAATGGGATACACATAAAAAAGCATATTAACCAATTTTAAGATTCTTTTAAATTCAACTTTTAAGGGGGTGAAAAGTGGTGAAATGTGTTTTAAATTAATCGTCGGTGTACCTCGAGCCCAGCGGGCTATTGTCGTGTTTTAAACGTCCATGAGACACGATTAAAGTATTCTAAAACGTGATTCAAGGGTTTTTCGAAATTTAGTCTCTTAGGAGGTGAAAAGATCTGTAATGAGTTTTAAATAAATCCTCGATATCTATCTAACCCATCAAGACGTACAGTAAATTTTTGCTATAGGATGATTATTACAGAAATTTTCACAAACTGGTTTTTAAATTTGTTTAAATTTGAACACTCAGTACTGTGCAGGAGTCATACTTTTTTAATGTATGATCGATTTTGATTCGACTGAACGGGCTACTGTCGTTATTTGCACTTCAATAGGATGCTTATACAAAAGTCTAAGATTTGAAATTAAAATATTTCGAAATTTGACACCAAAAGGGTGAAAAAGCAAAATATTTGATTTCCATCGACCCAGCAGAGATATTGCGGCGTTGTTCGCGTCAGAGTGATGCTTACATAAGTATTTCACCACTTTTCACCTCCTTAGGCGAGGAATTCCAAAAATTCTTGAAATATATTTTCAGATATTTGAGTAAGCATGAATCTTAAACAAAAATTACGTCGCTGTATAAAAATCAATGGGATCGATATATATCGATTGTGATTCGAAAATATATTTTACCCTTTTTTACCTTTCGGGGACGAATTTGGAAAATAAATTTTAACGGTATTTTATATATTTACAAAATCAACAATCTAAAATAAAGAGTACTTCGATATTTCGATTAGTTCGATAGATGTGGAGGAATAATCGAAAACACGTTTCACGTATTTTCACCCCCTTAATTGCAGAATTTCGAAACGTCTTGGAGTCCTGTCGTAGAAATTTATATACGTAACCAATTAAAGAAAGAATCACGACGATTGCCAATTGTATTTCAAAGATATAGACGATTTATAAAAAATACATCTTGTCCTTTTTACTGCTTTGGGGTCGAATTTTAAAAAAATTTTAATCGACTTTTTGGGTATTTACGTAAGCTAAATTTTGAAGTGTATACAAACTCTTTATCCCAAAGGATTCGATAGATATCGATAGTTAATCGGAAACACATTTAAGGTGTTTTCATCCCCTTAAATGTTGAATTTGAACAAATTCTTAAATTGGCAACATGCATTTATGTGTGTCCTATTTAAGTAAAAATCACGATGATAGGCCGCCGTCGGGTTCGAGCTCTATCGACGTTCCTTCAGAAACACATTTCACCTTTTTTCACCCCCTTAGAGTTCGAATTTCGAAAAATCCCTTCTTAGTCTCGCCTACGACCTGAGGGGAATCCACACAAAAAATTTCAAAATTCTAGATTCACTGGTTTGGGATTCAATTTGATATGTCAGTCAGTCAGTGTTCGTTTTTATATATAGAGATAATTTGGCTGTTATCATTTTGGTACACATTCTTATTATGATATAAGCGTTAAATTTTTTAAAGGAAGTAGTTTAATACTTTAAGTATTCAAATGTTTCCTGTCTGGTTACTTGATGAATTCACAAACAAAATGACGAAGACTAATAAATTGAATTTTAAGACCAAGATACTCCTAATATTTTAAGGAAAGGCCAGATGTTTAGGACAAACAGGGGTGCGAAGATAATAGAGATAACAACTTTAAATTTAGTTAACTGAAAATGAATTGAAACTGTAAAATCACAGCGAAATCTTACATCAGCAGAAAGTAATATCACCTTCAAAGCTGACTGGAGCCACTCTCTCTTCAAAGAGTTTCTCTAAGAGGTGGTTTGAAGTTAGGTCGATACTTCCAGATGTTCTCGAAGTTCCCGCTGACCTGTCTAGCCAGGAGGGTTGAGTCACAACTTTCTTACTTATAAAACATGTGGTAATTCCGGACTACTCGACCTGGACCTATCCTTGATAATAAGCGTGAACCTTCCTGCGCTGTATTGCAGCTGTTACCTAACCTGAACAGGCCAATCACTGATCATGCCCGGCGGGATTATTCTATTTGTGTATGAGAAATAAAATTTATCCATCGAAAAATTGGAAATTAGTGTCAAAAGTAGTATACGAGAGAACGAAACTTTCTGCCTCTGCACAGTAATTATAGTAAATGATCTATAGCTATCAGTGCTGTGCGGATGTTGGCAACAGTTTGTCAGTTGCAGTCTTGCAGTCACTCTGGTCGTGGGGAAGGGGGGCCTTTACACTGCGGGGTAAAAGCTGAAGATAATGCGATCCAATATCAACCTAACCAGCAAACATTTTTCTTCTGTACACTAAATACGGGAACAGCGCATTTTTTACCACGTGTAACTTATGTTTTATTATTGTTGTTATTATTACTTTTAATTTATCTAAATATGTCACGGTGCCCGAACACCCAAAGAACTCCCAACATGAGTAAACCCTAGTTTCAACGAGTTTGACGGCTGATGCGGTATAACAGCACTGTTTATAGGGGCGTGATCAATGATAGCAAATGACATGTTAAATTATAGCCTATTCTGTAATTCAGTTTAGCCCTGTCGATGAAGATAAAGAAGAACAATAGTCGGAAACAATAAGGTAAAAACTGAATTTTGGACAGTTGTTAGAACACGACTAGAGGTGTGGTTTCCCAAAATTCCCCACTCCACCTCCTTGTCCTTCCCAGCCCTACACCTCTGAAAGTTCAGATTTGCAGTGTCTGGGTTACACACCAATATCTTCGTAACTAATTGTCAGAAATATATGAATTTTACTTATAATTTTTGTTCCTTATTTTGTAATGCATAAATATAGTTATACAAACAATTTCGCTACAGCTACTGGTCTTGCCTTAACGGTAGGAAATTTGTGTTAAATAGTTGATTTTAGCGAGCTACATGAAAGGTTGTTTTTATGACAACAAGAATTCTGTAATATTGCTCGGGAAAAAAGTTGAAGTTGATTCTAAGTGCTTTAAAACGATGCCCTGTTTTTAGCATCATTGACCTGTGACTCACAGTCCAGGCCACACGGACGCATACTGCCATGTGAGTCATTCTTCATTCCTCCACACGGATGATGCACGACAATGGGATTGGTCGCCATAATCACCATGCATATAAGTTATTATCAAGCTGCTGGAGCTGCTAGACGTAAATTGTACATCGGTCGTGATTTGTTTAACGTGTGTCGGTGCCAATGGAAATTTCTAACTGGAATTTATGAAGAAACGCATTTCGTAATTAAGTTCTTTCATTTATCGATTAACTTACTTCAGAAAACGTATACACGCGCAATATCAAGACACCAATGATGTACCTTTTTCGCGTTTTTTTTTACTGTGTCTGTGTTCTATTTGATTGAGGAATTAGTAAAATGTATTTAGCTATCCACATTTTGTAAGCTTAAGTTAAATCACACTGGCATTTTATTTCGTATGTATTTTTCCTTGATGCAGTGTTATTCTTCACGCATCGGTGAAAGGCTCGTTGAAATACCTTAATATCCTAGAAGTATATTTGCAATGAAAAAAATTTTACATGAAACTTATTTTTAAAAAAATTGTTATCATAGTACACATTGTCCGTAACAAAACTGTACAACAATTTTACGATATCTGCACTAATTTCAGAATAAAAAGTAATTATAGTAAAATCAGAAGTCGCTGTTAGTGGCAGGGACTAATTTAAGATTGCTTTTCACGTTTACATCTATAACTACTTATACTGCTGCAGAGTTAACTCAACTAGCAGATTAGTCATTCTAACTCTTTATGACTGAACGAACTACCTATCTGGCGTACAAAAATGTTTTTCAATTAAATTAAACATTATTTGCTATGAGTAATACATGCGAGCAAAGCCACGGGCGATATATATCGACCTCATTGAACTTTTATGTTGCGACGTAATTTTTTCTTAATACTGATTCTTACTTAAATACTAGAAAAAAAATTCATGATCTTTTGAAATTTAACACCTAAGACGTGACAAGCCATTTAAAATGGTTGAAAAGTTATTTCTTTAAATCGTCGACATATTTTGAATTCAGCAGGCTAATTTTCGTATGTAAATGTGCGTGTAATTCTGACGCTCAGGAATATCATTAACGGTTAATTCAGTGACTTTTGATGACAAACCACATCAAACGACTGCTTTTCATACAGACAGATACATGCGGCCTGCTCCAGAGTCAAATCGCCTAGCAGCTTTGTTACCTTAAGGCCATAACCCGTCATTTAGACTGATTCCACGTTATCGAAAAAGTGTCGCACAGTTTTGTTAAAAATGCTTTTTACTATGAAGTCATATTTTTCTAGACAAAAGATTGTATAGATCTTACTAAATAGTTCATTTATGATATTTTATTAATTACATAATTAGCTGTAACCATTGTAAAATTTATTTAAAAAAAAATAGTTATCATAGTACACATTGTCCGTAACAAAACTGTACAACAATTTTACGATATCTGCATTAATTTCAGAATAAAAAGTAATTATAGTAAAATCAGTAGAAATCACTAAATGTTGCCTTAACTCCTGATGGCTGAACAACTGTTCTGGTCATAGAAAAATAATCTGGTGTACAAAGAGGTTTTTCAGTTAACACCAGTATTACAGACCAAGAAAGTTTACATAAATACATTCAACTTGACTTTAGTATTTTATTGGATGTCTACTTTTACTGGAGCGAAAGAAGTGAAAAAAAAAAAAAAAAATTCCAGACAATCTCGATAACTATCGACCCTACCGATATGTAGAGACTTTGTTTGCTTTAAAACTACTTTATCTAAATAACTGAAAAGAAATTATAAGTTTTTTTTAAATTCTAACATTAATGGGAGTAAACGGGGGTAAATGTGTTTTCACAAAATCGTTAATATTTATCAAACCCGTCGCACTATCATCGTGATTTTTACTTAAATGGGACACGTATGCAACATTAATAACGTGAATGGGGATTGTTTGTTAAAAATATTTTCTCTCGAATGTTAACAAGTACAAGAATGATTATTGATACTTCCTACACTAATAAAATAAAAAATAAAAAATAACAAAAATGAATTTAATTTTTTCTAATTCTATATTTTGAGATAATGAAATAGAAACTCTGATTTCTCTAAGTACACAATTCCCTTAAATTTTATTATTTTTTGTTATAATCAGTGCTCAAAAAATACTATTTCCATAGTTATTTACCATTACGACGCACTGGTATTTTAAAATTTATTTTGTAAACCGTTTAGTGCAAATCTTTAAAGAACGTATAATCATTGAGGGGTGCTACGCTTTGCAATCATATCTATGTGATGTGGTACCACGTCTACATGATTCTTATACCGTGGCCGTGGCTACCAGTAATACGTTTGTGCAAACATGCTATTTATAGTTACAACTTCGCTGCCATTGAAATTATGCTTACTTCAACAAGTGTAGGACATTGCATGTTGTGGGCTGCAATATGGCGCTGTTCAATTATGTTACACGTAGAGAGGCCGTCAGCATTGATTATGCACTCATTGACTTCAACTACTCTGAAAAAAATATTCTGTGGCAGTTACACAATATTTTGTGGGTATTTACCCTGCTAAATGTATTTTGTGGTCACCACAAAAACATTTGTTGACATCACTAAAATATTGCGAGAAAAACTACAAAATAATTTTGCGGGGAAGACTTCCTACAAAATTTTTCTTTCAAGGTAAATATGACATATTACCAACACATGAAAGCTTCACTTCTTTCAAATTTGTGTAACTACACATTTATATTGACGTAGCTACACAAGGATAAAGGTTACTTAATTCAACAGGACATGATATCATACTAGATAGAAAAGTTTTTTCAGTAGAGATGGGGAAACTAACGAGTGTAAGATTATGCAGCAAATATTATACTATAGTAACTAAAAGCGTTGTGTCATAGAGTTAATAAGGTCGTACAAAGTTAAAAATTGTTACGTTTTTAACATTATTATTAGGAATGGTGTTTGTCTTTGTGTGATGAACGTTTGTGTTGATATTCCTGGTTATGGTAGACTGGGGGCCTGATTAGCGACACCGAATAAAGTCTTGAATAACATTTATTCCCTAAATAGCTAAAAGAGTCTGCATTACGACTCCCGAATAGAGGCTAATCGGCTATCTATTCGTCGAATATATTATTCAGGGCTTTTACCACATAATTTGTTACCGAAATTAATATAATCGCAGATATTGTGTTTTATTTACAAGTGTCTTTGTAGGCGAAATTTGTTACCTTATTGTGATATTATAAGCATTCATATACACATTTTGCGGCAAACGTTAATTGAAAAGTCTAAGAATTAATGAAAATACATCATAACTAGCAGAAAGTAAAACCATTTACTTACTCTCTTGAAAATAATGAGGTAATTGCGTGTCCTATAAGGTTTAAAATGGTTGCGATTAGAGGTGGCAGTTGCAAAAAATGTTTCTTTCAAAACGAACAGTGTAGCTACACCAGCTCAGAAATTTGGTGTACTTACACTGAACTATACACATTTTGTGTAGCTAACCTCTACGGATATTTGCCGTTGTTTTTGTATTCGGTTGATAAGTTTGTGCGTTTTCTTATTTAGAGAAATGGCTGTATAAATGATAAATATTAACGGACAAATGGTGCCACAAGCAGTTGTGAAAATCATTGGTGACGGTGCTTGACTATTTCGGTCGCTTCTTTTTTTATGTTTGGCACACAGCAAAGTGCAATGAACGTGCGTAAGCAAATTGTAAATTTCGTGGTGAATAACTGGAATGAATCATCAGTTATGTCACATGATAGTAGAGGTGACAACTGCAGCACATCAAGTAAATACTACGCCGATATGATGCAGCCTTCAACATATGGCGGACTGTCTGAGTTGGTCGCAGCAGGAACAATGTATGATTTCGTTTTTGAAGTTGACCATAACGGTAACCTATATGTTAAAGAAGGCAATGAAGGTTATCTTGTAAAACGCCTTCGTTTTACAGATAATATTTCCAATGATAATTTTAATGTTTACCTTGCTCGCGAGGAACAACGTTCTGAAGTATCACTCAGTTCTACGCCAAAATTAAATTCTGCTGTGGCAAAGGTAACAACCAACCAAAGTATTCAATTCCATGATTCTGTAAGTTCATTCTTCTCCGGTTCAGATTCAGCATCTACTACTGACTTCTTCTGCGCGGTCTGACTTTCATACACATGTTTCACAGTCGACATATACTGTGGTATCTAAGAAGAGAAGGAAGTCTAGGGCTCGATACACCAACAAAATAAGAAAGAACCAATTCAGAAAGGCTTAGATAAAATGTGCACAAAACAACCCTATACCACACCGAAATGCTGATTCTAAATATCAAAAGAACAACTCAGAAATACACAGAAAGACCGCGACTAATTATCATCAGATAAATTCTGAAGTGCACAGGCAAGCTGCTGCTGTTTATCAGCAGGCACATCCTGAAGTGCACAGGCAAGCTGCTGCTGTTTATCAGCAGACACGCCCTGATGTGTACAGGCAAGCTACTGCTGTTTGTCAGCAGACACATCCTGATGTGTACAGGCAAGCTGCTGCTGTTTATCAGCAGACACATTCTGAAGTGCACAGGCAAGCAGCGGCTGTTTATCAGCAGGTCCATCCTGAAATGCACAGGCAAGCTGGTGCTGATTATCAGCAGGTCCATCCCGAAGAGCACAGGCAAGCTGCGTCTGAATATCAGCAGGTCCATCCTGAAGTGCACAGACAAGCTGGTGCTGATTATCAGCAGAAACATCCTGAAATGCACAGTGTAGCTCAGTTTCGATACAACAGAAGAGTCACAGAACAGCCGTGGAAAACTAAGCACCTTTCTGGAATGTTATGCGATCCTGAAACAGCATACGGAAATGATCGTATTGTGACAATTGGTGATATGCGTCATAAGTGCCAGTGGTGTAACGCACTTACACGGAAGGGTGAACCTCCTGGAATGTGTTGTAGCAGTGGAAAGGTAAAACTTGAACCACTTCATAGTCCTCCTGAACCCCTATACAGTTCGCTAAATAATCTGCATACCGATCACAGCCATTTTATTGGTAATATCCGTAAATATAACAGTCGCTTCCAAATGACATAATTTGGTGCAAAGCAAGTGGTAGAAGATGGGTTCATGCCAACTTTAAAAGTTCAGGGGCAGGTCTTACACTTAATTGGGAGTATATTGCCAGAATCTGGGCAGAAAGCTCAGTTTCTGCAGATTTACTTTGTCGGTGAAGACGAAAGGGAAACAAATTTAAGATGTTCCAATTTCCCAGACTTGAAACCAAGCTTACTGAAACAACTACAGAAAATGCTGCACGACGTCAATACATACGTAAAGGACTTGAATAGTACCATTGACAAGATACCCTCCTTCAGCAAAACATTTAGTGTTGTCATATATGCTAAAAGAAAACCACCAAAAGGCCACAGAGGGCGTTTTAACAACCCTACTACAAGTGAAGTTGCTTTGGTGATTGTAAGTCAGCAATTCGAACAACGGGATATTGTACTAGAAAGTCGCAGTAGCTCTTTACATCGAGTAAGTGAAATTAACAGATCGTATGAGGCATTGCAATATCCTTTAATGTTTTGTCATGAAGAGGATGGTTACTCAATTGCTATAAAACCGTGTGATCCCAGAACTGGGTTGCTTATAAACAAGACAGTTTCTGCAGCTAGCTTTTATTCATATCGTACAATGATAAGGAAAGGGGAGCAAAACTTTTTGGTATACTATTGTACTCTCTTCAGTCAATTTTAAGTTGATGAATATGCGAAAATTGTGACAGAAAGGCTAGATTTTGTAAGATACAGTCAGTCAAAGTTACGTGCAGACTGTTATGTTCATCTTATGGACGCCATTGGCAGACAAAATGCTGATGCTGATAAGTTAGGTCTAAAGGTAGTGCTTCCATCCACATTCACCGGTGGACTGAGATACATGCATGAGCGAACACAAGATGCTCTGACGTATGTTCGATATTATGGTCGCCCTGATCTTTTTATTACTTTTATGTGCAACCCTAATTGGGAAGACATAACAAAATATTTACTTCCTGGTCAGAAGTCACAAGATGGCAAAGATGTAATTGCCAGGGTGTTTCGTGTCAAAGTTAGTAAAATGATGGATCTCTTCACCAAGGGGAGAATTTTCGGAGAGGTACGGTGCTATATGTATTCTGTGGAATGGCAAAAATGTGGTCTGCTACATGTTCATATTTTGCTATAGATTAAAAACCGCATTTCTCCGGACAACACAGAAAAAGCTATCTGTGCCGAAATACCCAACTCTGAAACTGATGCTACGCTTCACGAAATAGTGAAACATAGCATGATGCACGGCCCTTGTTGAGGCTTCAATTTTCAGTCGCCATGCATGAAAGACAATAATTGCAGTAAAATATATCCGAAACCTCTACTAAGTGAAACACAGACTGGTGATGATGGCTACCTGAAATACTGGAGACGTTCCCAAGACGAAGGTGGCTTTACTGTAAACCTAAATGGAGTAGATCTTTTCAACCGTTGGGTAGTTCCTTTTAACCCAGTTCTCCTAAGGATTTCTGATGCTAACATCAATGTCGAGTATTGCAAGTCAAATCGATAAAATATATTTGCAAATATGTAAACAGGTGATCTGACCAAGATACTTTTGCTCTAGAGGGTGAAAAAGACTAAGTGAAATATATGAAAGTGGAAGGTACAATAGTAGTTCGGTGGCAGTATGGCGTATTCTTGGGTTTCCTATTCATGATCGCTTTCCTACAGTGTTCCACCTCGCTGTTCACCTAGAAAATGGCCAAAGGGTATACTTTAATCAACAAAACCTCGCCGATAAATTGTTCAGTCCCCCTAAAACTACGCTTCTGTCCTTTTTCGAGTTACGTCAAGTAAGACAGCTTTGCAAAAACTCTCCAGTACCCAGAGGTACCAGCATACTATGTTTGGTCCTACTGTAGATTCCAGAGGAGGAAAAGAGGAGTGGATGTCGATGGATGGCCAGGTGTCAAGAAAGAACTTGCTTTAGGGAGAATTTACATAGTACACCCTAATAAAACAGAGTTTTACCACCTCTATATGCTTCTCCACGAAGCTCGAGGCCCAACTTCATTTGAAGCTTTAAGAACAGTAAATGGTATAATACATCATACCTTCCAATCTGCTTGCAAGGCTTTAGGGTTGCTAGAAGATGATCGACATTGGAATGCAGCATTGGAAGAAGCCGCACTGTGTCAATCACATTTTATGATGCGAGAACTTTTTACAATTATGTTAGTGTTTTGTCAAGTGTCGGATCCATTAAATCTTTGGGATAAATTCAAAGAATACATTTCAGAAGACTTTAAATGTCACATTGAGATTCAGGTAGAAGGCAGTGTAATGCACTTAAAGGATGTGGTGTTCAATACATGCCTATCGAAAAGTGAGGAATTAGTCTTATAATTAGGTGGGCGTCCTTTAGAAGAGTATGGCCTGCCAAAACCTGCAAGGCCACAAGCATTAGAAAACAGAGAATACACGAGAGAAATTAACTACGATGTTGTAGCCTTAAAGATGTTTACAGGTAAAAATGAAGATTTTTAACAGATGAACAAAAGTATGTTTATTTCAAATAATTACAAGTATAGGGGTAAAAGAGGGACAAATTTCCTTCTTCTTCACTACAGGTGGCACTGAAAAAACTTACCTCATCAACTTGATACTCGCAAAAGTAAGGAGTACTGGTGGCATCGCATTAGCTGTTGCATCTTCTGGGATTGCCGCTACTCTGCTCGATGGTGGCCGAACAGCGCATGCGGCCTTAAAGCTGCCACTTAATTTAGGAAATGAGGAGACCCCGATTTGCAACATTTCGAAGCAAAGTAATCTTGCCAAAGTGGTGAGGAACACTAAACTCATTGCCTGGGATGGAAGTACTACGGCGAACAAGTGAGGGTTAGAAGGTTTGAATAGGACTCTGCAGGATATAAGGAGTAGCAAGAAATTAATTGGTGGTGTAATAGTGTTGTTGGCAGGAGATTTTCGCCACACTTTACTTGTTGTGCCGAGAGGTACACGCGCCGATGAGGTCAAGGCGTGTCTAAAAAGATCTTTTTTGTGGTCATCGGTTAATGTGCTGAAGCTAACAAAAATATGAGAGTTCATCTGAGAGGCGAAGTGTCTGCTGGTCAGTTTTCAAACCACTTGCTCAAAATAGGAAACGGTGATTATCCAGAGAAAGAGGGCATAATTACTATCCCGGATGAGCTGTGCACTACAGTAACTACAGTTCATGAACTAATAAATATAGTTTATCCAAATGTCACACATACAGAACAAGCCTATAGAATTGTTATGTGAAAGAGCCATTCTAACACCGCAAATTACCAAGCAGCAGTATCAATGACGTATTGTTAAAATCAATCGATGGTCAAGAAATGGTACATAAATCAATAGACACTGTGGTAAACACAGACGAAGCTGTTCATTATCCAGTTGAATTTTTGAATACCTTAAATACACCAGGTCTCCCATATCATGTGCTTATACTGCGTGTTGGCGCGCCTGTGATGTTGCTCAGAAATATAAATCCACCGAAACTCTGCAATGGTACAAGACTACGAGTAAAAATTCTTCATCCCATTGTAGTCGAAACAACAATTTTAACCGGATCGGCACAGGGTGAAGGAGCATTTTGTGCCACGAATTCCACTGATTGCGAATAATCTTCCTTTTGAATTCAAAATACTGCAGTTTCCTCTCAAGGGTTGTTTCGCAATGACGGTAAACAAGTCACAGGGGCAAACACCCAAATTCGCAGGAATTGACTTGAGAGAATATTGTTTCTCCCTTGTTCAGTTTTACATGGCGTGCTCCCGTGTAAGCTCAACATGCAGCCTGGTGGTTTTAGTGCAACCATCAAGAATAGTCAAAAACTTTGTATACAAGGAAGTATTTTAAAAAATGTGACAGCATGCTTTCACAACAAAATAACAACATGCTTTCACCACTAAATGCAAATAGAGATGCAAAATTGACATTTTCAAGATTTTTTTTTTTTTGTTAATTGAGTTTCATGTTGTTACATTTAAGTATATATATATAGTAAAAATCTCGTACTTCAAAATTCATTCTGTTAATAACCGGAATTAATTACACGCGGACAAAGTCGCGGGCATAAGCTAGTACTATAATTTAAACTATAAAAAATTGTACCTGGATGTTTTTTGCCACATGCTCAGCAATATGTCGACAAAATTGGTAATGAGTATATGGAACTACAAGACGAACACAATAAAGTATAAATTTTATTCCATTTATAGCAAATTTGAAACGTCCTAAAATGGGCCAATGTTTTTTCTTCGTATGTTTACCAGATGTGTCCATGTTACCAGCACACTCATGTACGCACACACGACTATTGTGGGCGCGTATAAACATAGTTTAGGTTTAATATGATTATCAGTTTTTCTGTTTGACATGACAGAATTGCGCTGCGTGGCAAACAGTTTCCACAACGGACGATTAAAATTTAATTTCGTTGAAACCAATATATATATAGAGTAAATACCATCGAGAAAAATTACTTCATTTAATATTAGCTCTCGAAAAAAGTACAAAATGCAGGATATGTTCTCTAAAATAAGCTATGTGGTCTCAAACCTCCCATTGGCTACAATGTTGTGGAGGTCTGAAGCACTCGTGTCACGAAGCGGCGAAGTACGCCGTTGGCAGATGTGATATCTCGGGTTACTTCCTTCCCCCCCCCCCCTTTCCCCACGTTGTATTCTGTCGCTGCCCCATACACATTTAAATCATTCTCACCAGCGACTAGTGCCTCGTTGGTAAGCGCCGACGAAATTCTCTCCACTCCACTCGAACCACAGAAACAGATGAGCAATTAAATTTGTTTTGCTAAATCGAGCCAGGTAGGGAAACGGTAATACTTTGGAGTTGTATTAGGAAGACCCTGGTTCGGTACCTCGTTCATGTCGTCTTGATTTCTGTTTCTGATAGCTCCAAGCGATTATTAGAAATTCTAATAAACATGATGTCATTGCTGATTTATATTTAATTTTCTGTTTACGTGTAAAGTAGTGCGGTACCATCTGCAATGTACTCAGTGGCTACAGTTTCTCGAGTATGTATTGGAAGTACGCTGGCGATGGCCTCGCGCTACCGAATGTTTGGGCTACAGGAAGCAATCACGTTAAAACCGTCAGAGACGGGACAGTCGCGGTGACGCGCGACTCCGCTGCCAGAGGCTGGAAATGAACGCGCTGTTTGATTTGCCGGGTGTTTGCACGCGCGTCGGCTAATTGAGCGCGCAACTGCCAGGGGTGACTCTATGACGCTCCACAGAGTATCAGGTCATAACTTTCTCGCATGTAGGACGCGCCACTCGTACGGTGCACGATAGTGGAACTTGGCGTGTGTGTTTGTGTGTCTAAGAATGTGAAAGAAAGAAATAAGAAAAGGGACAGGGAAGGAAAGAGAAAAGGCGAAAGAGAAAACAAAAGACGAAAGATAGAGAGAAAGGAAGAAAAAGAAAAAAGAAGAGGGAAATCGAAAGAGAGAAAAAAGTTAAATTAAAAAAGGGAAAGCGCGTAAAAATGAAGAGAAGAGAAAGAAAATAGAAAGAATGACAAGTAAAATAAACATAAGAGAAAGAAATAATACGGAAAGAAAAGAGAAAGAACAGATAAAGAATGAAATTGAAAGAAACATAAGAGAAAGAGAAAAGATATTGAAAAATGAAACGAGAAAGGAGATAATGAGAGAATGAATGATGAATCGGGAAGGAGAGCGTGAGAAAACGAGAGGAGAGGAAATAGCGAAGAAGGAAAGCTCCCGTGTCACCTCACTGGGCTGGAGACCGACTTATTTGGAATATTTAATTAATTATTGCCTCACACTTGAATGCGGTGTAGTCAATAAATTAAGTTTATTACACTTACTGCCTTATTGACATTGCAATATGGCGGGAAAATACAAACTAGCTGAAAATGAAATAAAAGGTAACTGTGATTCAGAAGTGCTTACTTTATTTTGAACAACTCAAATATATTTGGGTTGCACGAAATTAAATTTTATATCGTCCGTTATGGAAACAGTTTGCCACGTACGCGCATTTATACCGTACCAAAGAGAAAAATTGAAAATCACATTAAAACTAAACTATGTTTACACAAGCTCTCAATAGTCAGTATGTGCAACTTACAAAAACGAAGGAACCACAAACACATTAGTAAAAATCATATAAAAACTCTATTACTGTGGTCTATAACTTTTAAGTTAAAAATATAATATTTTCGTTTTCACTATGTCTTGACACATTACAAGCAAGCGTATTGCGCTACGAATTTATTTACCCTAAATATTGTATTTAGACCCAGTATATATATAAAATATGTTTTTGTGTTTTTATTTGTGTTTATTTTTCTGATGTGACAAGAATCAAAATTTTCGTTACCTGCAAATTAATACGTCAAATGGGCATATGAGCAATCATAGGTACGTAGGCGTGTAAAATCAACTAACGTGTCCTCAAAGCTGATTAAAATACGGTATTTTACAACATAAGTAGCACAATTTTATGGCACATAGGTAATTTTTTTAAGTCATGGAAATTAGTGGATTTCCATTATCAATTCTCACAAAATTATCTATAAGCGCACATGGAAAAGGAGGACTGGAAATTAATGTCACTCGTTTTTTTTTCTATTTACAAAATTCTGTAAGTTAATAAAGCGGGTCGTTTTATTTCTACGATATCCTAATTTTTAAATAAGAAAGAATGCTTGTGTATTAAAAAAGACGTTTACAGACCTAACATTAGTTATGTACGCCATTTTTATTTTAGCTGCAAACAGTAGTAACTTAATGCAGTCGTCTTAAATTAAGAGGAAAATTTTTTCCGTTTAGCATAGGACACCCGCAGTGGTTTATGAATGCCTACTATACAAACGTAAAATCCTGCAAAACGACTTGGGATAACTGTTACATTTAACAAGCGTTCTGTTACAACGTAGCCAGACAGCCAATTTAAGGTTTAAAAATGAAAAAAAAAAAAAAATTCAAATCACAAAGCTTAACATGAAAGTACGTAATTAGTATAGTCGAAAAGTAATAATTTTAAAATTTACTATAAAACCAGTAAGGCCACACATTCTATTCGTGTTCGAAAATGTAAGCGCAAAGAAGATTAAGAAAGCGTAGGTCGAGACCATTATGACTAGTGTGACACCAATAGATTCACGTCGAACTTCTATAATGTCTGCATTTATGTGTGTTTACCATATTTTGAAGCTGCAAGATGTACAGGGGTGCAGTTTTCACATGAATATCTTCACGTTGGCTATAATAGACTAGCACCTACACACTCCTTGCATTCTAGACACGTCGGTACTCCCAAACTTTATAAACACAAGCAGGAGACACCACGTCTACCGCCTACTTGTATCATCCTGGCCCTGCTGACTAGGATACGTGAGTCACGCCTGCTGCTGAATGCTGGGAAATCTCGCTACTCACCACCACCTCCATACTTGTACAACTTTGAAGACGATGTAGATAATTCATACTATATTTGTGTTGTTGTTGAGACCAAATTAAATGTGAACTATTTTTCCATTTGTGACCATAAAACGTGAAGTGATGAAGTGCTGCTTATAAACATTACGTAGATAATTTTATGGAGGTTGATGTTATAATCGTACTCTTTGCTCATGTTTAGATAAAGTAACGAACCCCACAGCTAGATAACAGCATGCGTCTAGAAGGAATCTTAACGACGCTACTAGCAGTGAGAATGTCAAATACGTCAACAACTATCACTGAAGAAAATTTTCTCGTAAGGTCCCTTCAATTTTAAAGTTACATAACAGTTAATTTACTACTGCTTGCTACTCGTAACGTAATGCGAACTTCTAAAAGAGATGAAGCTAATTTTGCTCAGTGAACCCAATAATATTTCATCATTTCATAATTTAGAAAGATCGTCCGCTTTAAAAAAAAACTAACAATACGCTAAATATGTGCACTTTTTTAAACTCTACTACTTTTACTTTACTTGTATTTTGCGAATCGTTTCATTTTGCGTGAATTTTAAATCATGCATAGAAAATCTGTGCCATACCAGTTTTTGTGGCCCTTGTGAGCTTCGTCACGTACAAAAGTGAATTCTTACTGGCCTTTGCTTCAAGCCTCGTGTAGGGAATGCTTGAAACATGGCCGTTTCTTGGTCTGAGGGGCCAACTCCAACCTGTGGCTTGTCGTTATAGTCTTAGAGTTATGCAAGCACACTCACAGGCTGAGACCCAGTCAATTTCTAGCATGTTTCTTACAATAACGACCCTAATCACTCAAGGTCCTTGATTGATATTACCATATAAAATAAACGACTGCTAGACGACTTACCACGAACATTTCAGCTGGGAAAAATTGTCAGAGATACAGAGTCTGATCAGGAAGCTTCCGACCGCACTATAGAATAAGCTTCCCTATTTCCTCTTCGCTGCTTTCTTCACTTGTTTCCAAAGATATTTCCCGGGAAGAGGAAGGTGAACCGATCTACATGGACTGCATACGCAATGTCGGGTGTCTCAGAGCGAAGAAACCTATTGGATCGGCACAGCTGACAGGCGATTATCCCGCACCATGATATATTTATTTTCGATGTCACTTCCTAAAATTAAGAGGCCCATCTAAACTAAAACAGATTACTAGTTAATTAAGTCAAGTATTACCTAGGGAAGTGAAGTGAGTGAGAGATTTTGGTGTCAGCACTTAACATCGAGGTCTTTAGCGCTGGGAAGGGATGACATGATGTGACTATGGAGCAGCGCCGGAATGTATGGGCGGGGGAAACGGGAGATACCGATAAAACCCGCCGACAAGTGGCATCGTCCGGCTCTATTCCCACATGCGAAAATCCGGGGACCGACCCCGCCGGGAATCGAGCCCGGATCGCCTTGGTGGGTGGCGAATGGAATTTCGTATCACTTGTTTACATTGACGCGGACCAAGCCGCATGCCCTCGGAACAGCCCGTCGTGAACACCACGCGTGCAGGAACACACCTGGATACCAGTACTGCGGGCGCATATGGGAAAGCGCCCGGCAGCGTGGTCTCAAGAGGCCACGGCGTCCCGACGCCGCCCCCGCAGTCAAACACAATGTCCAGCCATAAAACAAACCCTCTTGACCTCCGGCAATTGCTGGGAATACGTCCCATCAAGCCTAAAAGCCACAAACAC